>MPNW01000415.1:130559-142429 GCA_011800805.1 Hirudo medicinalis
TCGTCATCGTCATCGTCATCGTCATCGTCATCGTCATCGTCATCGTCATCGTCATCGTCATCGTCATCATCATCATCATCATCATCATCATCGTCATCATCATCACCATCATCATCATCACCATCATCATCATCGTCATCATCATCATCATCATCATCATCATCATCAAATCATCATCACCATCATCATCATCGTCTTCGTCGTCATCGTCCTCATCGTCGTCGTCATCGCCACCATCATGACCATGATCATGATCATCAAGGCTTCATCGATGCTCGACATGTCCGAGAAGTTGAGAGTTGGAGATGAAAAGGTGGTAGAGTTTTTCCGCGTGATGTCCACGTGTCACACGGTGCTGTCAACCATGGAAGCAGGTGGTGGATGAACTCAAGTTGAAGGATGACTTTGGTGATAATTACGACGATGATGATGATGATGACAAAGATTATCTCGATGGTGATGATGTTGATGCTGATCACGATAGCTAATATTAATTAATACAATAAATTACGATAAATATTTTAACTAACTTCAACTCCAGACAAACTCGTGTATCAGGCACAATCTCCCGATGAATCGGCACTCGTGGAAGCTTCCAAGAAGTTCGGAGTCGTGTTTCGGGTTAATATTCAATATATCGATATATCGATACATCGATACATCGATACATCGATATATCAATATATCGATATAAAAATCTGAAGCATCGTCGCAGAATAATGATTAAATTATTGATGGATTAATTCAATTTTCCATTAAAAAGAACAACAGGATTAAATATTCCTAAGACATGTTATTACATCATGAAAATTCCATCTTCAGAGCAGAACACACGACTCAATAATTATTCAACAACTCGGCCATCTTGAAAATTATCAACTTCTTCACATTTTCGACTTCAACAACGACAGGAAGAGGATGTCGGTGATTGACCAAATTATCATTAATTAATTATTACAAATTATTTATTTGTATTATTAAATATTATTTAAATTACTATAATTATTTGTTATATAAATTAGGAACATACGAAGTAAAAAGTTATGATCATTTAACTTTTAAGATCTAGAAAAACAACGCAAATGTTTACTTCTTTAATAGTAATATTATTATTATTATTATTAATACTATACATTAATTAAGAACTATATTAATTTGTACGCTTAACATTATAAACAATGTAATACTAATGTAATTACAGCATAATAATAACTATGATAACGATAACTAATACATCCCTTTCTTTCTTCTTCACAAGGTGATTGTGAAGCGGGACAACAGACTCATGTTGTACTGCAAAGGCGCGGATTCAAAAATTTTTGAAAGATTGAAATCCGGAAGTCCACAACTTATTGAAAAGACGAAGTCACATTTGGATGTCAGATGTTCAATGTTTTGATCTTTTGTTTATAGCTCATCATAACAATGTTCTTAGACGATTATTTAAATTTTATTGGAAAAGTTCCTGAGAACTTGGAAAGAAATTTGATTGAAGAGATTTAAATGAGAGGTTGGAAACGATGAGGTGGCAAATGCCATAAACACCAAAAACAACCTCGCCATTGTTAAGAGACTTGATTAAACTTGCACAAAGATCACATTTTGATTAAATTTTCTCATCCTTAAATCAAACTTAAGGCATGATTACATTTTTGAAAAATTTTCATTATCGATACTTTGAAAAATAAAATATTTATTTTACTTTAGTGAAATTACTATACACATATATATTTTCTAACAATTTATGCAATTACAAAAATACAATTTCGGACACAATTTCTAATGTTGAGTTGTTAAGAAATAATCTTTAATTTTATTTCACCAAAGGAGTTTGCAGCAGAAGGTCTGAGAACTTTGTGTTTGGCATGTCGTGAACTCAAAAGCTGTGAGTTCGATGCCTGGGAGAAGAAATTTCAGCAGGCAAGGTCAGATTTTAAGACTGGATAGATAGATGGATGGCGGGATGGATATATAGATGGATAGAGGGATGGGTGGATTGAGAGGCGAATGGATTTGTGTATTTGTGTATTTAGCCGATATTTTGAGTGCCTTTTGTATCCCAATGGGATATGAAGGCACTTTTTAATCGATCTACCATTTATATAGCGCCCTTACCCCAGGGCGCTCCCTGGCGGTGCAGGCTGGGTTGCGAACACGACACATTACGACTGTTGCTATTACGACCGCATGCAGGAGCGCAACCCATTCGGCCAACCTGCAACGCACAATGGATGAGTTAACCTCTTCATTGCTTCTATTTCCGAACGATTGATCAACTTTCGTTTGTCAACCGCTTAGACGGATGAATAGAAGGATGCATGAATGATGAATTAAAGATGCTCAGACTGAATAGATGAATGGATTACAAATATATTGTCATTCTGATGAAATCTCTAATATGCCGATGATTCTAAACTTTAGAAACAAACGATAATGTGCAATGTACACTGCATAAGGTCCCTCATATTTTGAAATATATCGTAATATCATCATAATAAAACAACTGAAATTAATAGCAACATTATTAATAATAATTAATAACATTAATAATAATAGCTCGTAATAACAACGAACTTACCAACAGCACCTCCCTCAAGAATAGGAACGAAATGCTGGATGTCATTTACGACGAAATTGAGCGTGACCTTGACCTTTTGGGGGCCACGGCCATCGAGGACAAACTTCAGGGGGGAGTGCCCGAAACCATAGAAAACCTCAGATTGGCTGGAATTAAAATTTGGGTTCTCACAGGAGATAAGCAAGGTTAACGGTAAAAGTCTTTTCAAAGATTTAAGTTTTTTTGTCTGTGCAATTAAATATTTACTCTTGTATATTTTGTCAGCGTGGCTTCATAATTCTTGAAATAATGTTAAGAAAATGATCCTCTAAGTCTTTATATTAAGTGAATTGAAAAATTGTTCTTTTATAATTTTGTAATTGATTATTTAAAGAGAATATTGTTGCTTAAACACATTAGCAGGTGAACAATTGAATCAAATATTCTGTTTCAATCAAGTAATAAATCACATTAATAAATAATTACGTTAATCAAATAATAAATCATTACGCTAATATTTGTTAAATATTCGAGTGATTGTTTCGTCGGCAGAAACCGCAGTAAACATCGGCTTCAGCTGCAAACTTCTGACTGAGGATTTGGACGAGTTGTTCGTCGTGGACGGGGAAACAGAGGAACTTGTCGAGGATCAGCTCCACAAAATGAAGGTCCGAAATTCTAACGTTCTGTTGGATTGAAATTGATTTATGGCAGCGATTGCGCAAAACAATTGTATTGGTATTATTTATATTAATAAATTTGTAATTATTTGCAATCACTATTTCGTTACGGCAGCATTGAGTAAATAACTTCTTGTAGCTTCTAAATTATCGCAAATCGCTAATTATTTAAAAAAAAAAAAGGACAACTCATTCAAACCATCAAATAATTGAACTGATAACAAATAATCACCACCCATTTCCAGGTTGTGATGGACGACTTGAAAATGGCTGAAGAACTCTCGAAAACAAGCAACCCTGAAACCCCATGTTCGGGAGCGATCAACGGCTTCTTAAGAAAACTACTCGGCCTGAATGTCAAGGACGCTTCGATCAAGGAATCCAAGGAGCACTCGTCCAATTACGCGCCAAAGTCGAACACGTTTGCTATCGTCGTTAATGGAGACAGCCTGGTATTTTCCAGATGGATTTCGCTTGTGACATGATCATGTTTTGATGCAGTTGCTATTACGTTAATGACTTTGCAGTGAGTGATTTGTAATGAGTGACATGCTTAAAAATAAAATATGGCCATGAAAATATTATTTTAAATTTACTGACATTTTCTAACTAAATTGTTAATATTTATAAAATATGAAATTATAGTTTTACTTTCGAAAGTTGATCCTCGAAAAGAATAGATAATAATTTCCCCACCAACATTCTATCATCTCACTGCAAGTAATTTCATCACCTTTCAAACTCACCAGAAATTCACCATTTCACTCTCCAAGCAATTCACCCAGAATTCAGCCAGCAGTTTACAAATTCACTTATCCATTCACCCATCAGACCCACGCTCTCTCCCCGAAACTCACCTCCAGCTTCATCAACATCGGTTGCCTCTGCACTTCTGTCATCTGTTGTCGAGTGACTCCACTCCAGAAAGCGAAAGTGGTTGAAGCAGTAAAATCCATCAAGAAAGTCGTTACGTTGGCTGTCGGCGACGGCGCTAATGACGTCAGCATGATTAAAAGTGAACCTACATTTTTCTCAATGTTTTCTATCGTTTGTTTACTCGCTTGAAAAATTCCTTTTTTTATTTTAAAAAATAATTCCTTAATTTAAAATATTGCATTAAATAAAAATAAAAATCTCAAAAGCTAATTAATAACAATTAATTTCTAAGATTGCGCAGTCACGTTTTGTTAACCATTGTTGTCGATGCAGACGTAACACTGACATGTTTACATTAACTCTGAAATGCGGCCTAAATCATAATAAATTAATAATTAACGAACAGCCGCCCACATAGGGGTGGGCATAAGCGGCCAAGAAGGCATGCAGGCTGTCATCTCAAGTGATTACTCTATGGCCCAGTTCAGATTCCTGGAAAGGTTGTTGTTGGTGCACGGAAGGTGGTCGTACCTGAGAATGTCAAAGTTCTTAAGGCACGTTGATATTGATCTTATCTGATATAAGATCTTATCTGAAACATCCATCTCTCTATCTCTATTTATCTACCTATCTATCCGTCACTTTGCAGCTTCATAATTCTGGTTTAAGAACCACACAATTTTTGCAGTTATTTTTTTAAATCACCGTTTAGTTTTTAGTTAATATACCTTCACAGGTGTACTGGCATTCTTAATGATTAATTATTACATAATTATTATTATTATTATTATTATTTATGTCATCTATTTTTATTTAATTCTATTAATTATTATTATGTTTATATTATTATATAATAATTAATATAATTATTTATATAATAATTTATAAAAGCAATAAATAGTAGCAGCATTGTTTAAAATAATTATATTTACAAGCAGCTTAATTTCGTAACACAGAAATGCATGTAATCTTATTACTTTGAATAAATTATTTTATTATGTAATCATGCAAAATGTTTCCAGGTATTTTTTCTACAAAAATTTCACTTTCACATTCTGTCAGTTCTGGTTTGCATTCTACTCAGGATTCAGCGCGCAGGTTTAAAAAATAATATTTGATAATATTATATTATTAATATCCTACAATCATGATATTATGAATATAATTAATAGCTAATTAAGATATTTTAAAATGAATTGTAATAATTGTAAAAATATTGTCAGTGCTTTGCTATTAATAAAATCGATTTTTGAAATTTTATTTTTCTTATTTATTGATTTTTATTTAACATTATTGTGATTTAGAAATATTATAATGACATTTAAAGTGAAATTATGTTATTAATCATAATTATTTACATTTATCAATTCATAATTACAAGAAGAAAACCGTCAATAAACATTATTAAAATTGAATATGAAAATAACTATGTTAATTATATTACATTATAAATTATATTCGCAAACATTTCAAAATAAATATTACATTAATTAATTAATATAAATATTATTCTAATTATTTTTACCATTTGATTGCTGAAAATATTTGTCGAAATGATTGGCAGACCATCTACGATCCATTCTTCGTGAGTCTCTTCAACCTCGCGTACACCTCACTCCCTATTATCGCCCTCGGTGTTTTTGATCAGGTATTCATTTCAACCCATTATTTAATAATTAAATTCATTGTTTATTTCAACCAATTATTAAATAATTTTATTCATTATTCATTTCAACCAATTATTCATTTTAATTTATTTAAATCTTTTATTTACTTTTAATCAATTATTATTTCAATCTACTATTTGCTTCACTCCATGATTTTTGAGATGTTGTGGCTTTAAAGTGAATTGTTGTGATAAGAAGGCCATTATATTTATTATTTATTTTTTTTATTTTCCCAACCAAACATTTAAAATCAATCTGTCTAAATAAATGAACCTCAAAAAACATTTTTTAGAGTCCCCAATCATGGCTCGGGATCTCCGCGGGGTTTTAAAGACTTAACTTAACTCAATAACTTAAACTGTGCATGCATTCAAATCAAGTCGTAAATCAAACTCGAAAGTCAATTTCATCCGACTGCTCTTCTTTTGTAACCAATGGCATGGAAAGCCATTAGGTTGTCCCCTGATCCTAATCCCTTCTTGCTTCCTCCGTTGTGGTTGACTTTTGATATCTTGCAGTCCTCCCTGTCTTCCTTTGACAAATCAAGGCTTAGGATAACTTTGCTGAAGCTTTCACTGTCTTTCAACCTTCTGCTGTTGTTTTCCAGAACCATGCTCTCGGTCTCTAAGCTTTCAAGTTTTGCCAAGGGCCTTGATTTTAAAGATTCTTCAACCATTTTGCCAATTCTGAACTTTTTCAGATGCTTTGAAAGAAGTCTTTTTCTTTTGATTTTCTAACATCTTCTGTCAAATTGTGGACTATTGTTGTTCTGTCTTCTTTGTCTTTCATTGTCTTCAATATCATTGTAATACCACTAAGACCTTGTTCGTGCTTCTTCGCCTTTCGTAATTCTTGTCCATAAAACTGCGTCCAAATTCTTTTGTGGGCCTTGATCCAATAAAGTTGCATTACACACAATTGTCCATTCTTGTTTAATTTATTTCAGTTTCCTTGTCTCCCTCGAAATATAAAGTTTGAAAAATTATTTGCCATCAGTTACACAATATTGAATTCATGAATTTTAAAGGCAATTACTTCTAGTTTATTTATAAATAAAACTAGCTTTTTTAAACCGGCTTCGCCAGTATATAAATTCAGCTGTTTGCCTTCAAAGAACAGCATGGTTAGGACGGTGCTCCCACAACGAGACTCGAACACGTGCCGCCATCGCGGGAGGCGAACTCATAAACATTACATCATGCTGGAGCTCAATGCTCCTTGCTTTCAGTAGTAGTAGTAGTATTTTATTAATGTCCTCAGCATAACGTGATGAATAAGACACCTGCTTTCAGTAGCTCTCGAGCTCTCTTTAAAGCTTTTACACAATTCAGGAAAAGGTGAAAGTTGGAAAACTTGAAAGTTGAAAATTGAAAATAACAAAGTTGACCTATTCTCTGAATGGCAGAGAATGACGTGTTCAAATTTCAAGTCGCTACCGTTCTACGTTTGGGAATTTTTGGGACAGACAAACATTCACATGCACTTTCTGTTTTTTAATGTAGACAAAATATTTTAGTAACAGATAAATGTAAAAATAATATTTGATTTGTAATTAAATTTTATAACAACATATTATTTACATTTAAATGCAATAATAATATGTTATTTTTAAATAAATTCAATAAAAATATTTGAGGACGTCAGCGACAAATTATCGCATTCCTACCCGAAACTCTATCATCCTGGACCTCACAATCTCTTCTTCAGCGCCAAACTGTTCGCACTGAGCGCTGCAGAGGGCGTCGTGACGTCATTCGTGGTTTATTACGTCACCATGATGACTCTGGTCACTGAGGATCAGGAGTTGTCTGATCTCCACGGGGTTGCATTCACCATTTCGAGCACAATGGTGGCCGTTGTCACGTTCAGGGTTTGTGTTTCCTTCTTGCGTGACGTCACACTCGTAATGAGCCTCGTTATTGTTATTATTATTATTATTATTATTGTTGTTGTTGTTATTATTATTTTTTCAAGAATTCTCTTCTTTATTTTACTCCTGGGAAATATTTTTTAAGGGATTTTTTCTCCGAAATGTGAGTTGCAAATTGGCGGATAGCGCGTGAAAGCATGGGATACTCCGTTTAAATTAGTTTTTGTACTCAAAGTAATCCTGGCATGCTGACGTTTGAAAAGATAGTTCGTTCAAAACTTAAGTCACAAATTAAACAAGTTTTAATATTTAAAGAGATCTATTTTAATAATTGTCTAAAATTGTTGAAAAGTTTTTTTGAAAGAAATGTTTGCAAGAAATGATTCTCTTTAGTGCTCCATTGAGACTTCCTATTGGACTCCTTTCAACCATCTGGTGACGTGGGGCAGTTTGGTCGTCTTCTTCATCTTCCACTTAGTCCTCTACCTACCCGCCATTGGTTACAGCTACTCAGGGACATTTACAAGAGTCGCTTCGACTGTCTCGTATTGGTCTGTCATCTTATTATCGACCGCTATTCTCATACTTCCGGTCATGTGCTACCGACTTTACCAGTCCTTAGTCTCTACCAGCCTCGTTCACAGGATCAGAGAACTCCGCCAGAAAAGCAAGTCTTTGGTTTTCCCCTCTGAAAATCAGCATGACATTCCAATCGCAAAAAGCGAAGAACTTAAGACAAGTAGTGGGCATCACAGAAACTCGGTTGAAGCAGAAACGTCAAAAGCAGTGACCTTTTCAAGGACCAGTTTGAGGTCTTCCATAAGGTCAAGGTCTTCTTACGCCTTCTCTCAGGAGGAAGGATTGGGCAGGCTCTTAACGAGCGGCAGGGTTTTTAAAAGGAAGAATCAATCAAACCCACCAATCAGTGGTTGATGGAATCAAATCATTCTCCGCTTGATTAATCACCCAACCATTTCGATGCATTTTACGAAACTTTTATTCTTTTTCCGAATGTATTTTTTATTCTTTAATGTAAAAATATATTTTAAATTTAATAAAATTTATTTTATGTTTATTTTGCACTTGAATACTTCAGAAGCAATAAATTCACTTAAACAAACAAGTTGTTAATTTTAAATTTATTTATTTCAATAATTCAAATATTTTATTTAATTCAAATATATTCGTCACAAACATTTTACAAATAAATCCTCAAATCAAGAGTAATCTTAGACGAATCAAGTTAGCAAAATACGAAAACACCGAAATAGTTAAAAGCATTAAATACGTGAAAATACTTGGTTACGAAAGAATAATATTGATTAAGTTGGAAAACATTGCAATTAAATAGTGAATTATTGAAATCCTCTCTCAGAATAACAAGATAATTAATTAACCGAATTTAATTTTAATAAATATAAATGCAGAAAATGACTAAATGCAATCAAGATTTTAACTCAAGTAGAAGACAGATGTTTGGAATGAAGATATAGATGGATGGAAGGATGAATGAATGAACGAACGAACGAACGAACGATCGAACGAACGAGTGAACGAATGAATGAATAAATAAATGAATGAAGATGAACATAATTTAAACTGAAATGCAAACCTTTATTTGATGCTTAATTATAATTTTAAATCAACTTAATAACAAAATGTTAAAAATATTAAACCCTAATATACAAATTTTTCGGCTCAAATAAATCAGCAAGTAAGTATGATCATCTATTCATGGAAACACGAGAACAAGAAGAAAAATTAATGGTACAACATAAACAACTAATCAAGTCCTAATGTTACTCCACATTTCTGACAAAACTTGAACTTAAATCTTCCTCCGCCAAAAATCTTCAGGCATTGCTCGTCTGCTTGTAACCCGCCGTGTTTCTTTTCATGACATCGAGGCAAGGTCCCAGAAGTCTTTCAAATGAATCCCTTTCCAAGAATGCCACTTTGACTCTTCCATCGGCGTAAACACTGGCAGTTCTTGGAGTATTTTCCAACAGGGCCATCTCCCCAAAATACGATCCGTTGGCAATGAGTCTGCATGCCTCTTCTTCTTCTTCCTCCTCCTCCTCTTTTTCTTCGTCGTTATCCTCCTCACCTTTTTCATCCTTCCCTAGGTTCGAGAACGTTCTTCCAGGTTTTCCGGTCGGTGTTTGAGAGGAGGATTTGGATTTCTTGATGGTCACTCTGGCTGATCCTGACTCGATGAAGTACATCCCATCAGCCTTCGTGTCCCCCTGTTTGATGATGCACTCCCCGTCCTCGTAACTCCTCGAAACCAGGGCATCAGCCAGACTCATCCTCTCATAGTTATCCAAGCTGCTCAGCATCGGCACACTTTCCAAGAGGGTCTCGTACATCTTCCTCTTCCTGAAAGCGCTCTGCAACACGATCCTCCTGAACGACTTCCGGTCCATCGCCCACAAAGTTCCTTCGGTCACCGCCACAACTGAGGCCGCCCTGGGCATGTTGTACATCAGTGCCAGCTCTCCAAAACTCCCCTGAGGGAAATGATGAGATAAGCTTTAATTGAAAACTTTTAATTTTGTGATACGTTTGTAAAAATCTTTGTATATCTAGAGGAATATTTATTTTTGAATTTTTTGAAATTTTTGAAATAAAAAATATATTTGATAATAATAAAAATTTAGAAAAATATAGAAACATTTCGAAGGCCATCAATTTCTAGGGGATGATTTGCTCGCTGTCATGGGAGCGAAGAAATGTTGAGCGAAATAAATCTCCTTCCTTCCGGTCTTTCAGTGATTATGATGATGATCTCAATTTACTCCTTGAACTTAATTCCTCAGAAGGATAAATTGAAATTTCAAGATGTTCACTTCAGAATATTTATTATTTTTTACTTTCTTTAAATGATTAATTAATGAAAGTCTCGAAGATGTTTCAGAATGAACTTTGAACTTTGAACCTAACCTTTCCATCGAACTGGAGAACCTTCTCGACTTTGGTTTTGTTTTCCATGTTGGAGCTCACATCCCTCGAGATGAACACGTCAAAGACTCCAGTTTCGATGACGTAGAAGTTGTCACCGTCATCTCCCTGTCTGATCACGTGATCACCTGGATGGACCTTCCTTTCGAACATGGCGTTTATCACCTCTTTCATCAGGTCTGCATCCAATGATCTGTCGACGATGATGATGATGATGATGATTGTGATGGTGATGTGACTGCTGCGATTGTGATGATGATGATTATGATGATGATGACGCTACGACGAATTAAAATATTATTAAATTTTTTTTTTCATATTTAGATCGAATTTATTTTCTTCTGTCAGGCTCTTAAGTTACAAAAGTTTATACGATTTTTTAAAGAACAATCCATCTGTAAATAATAATTTCATTATCTTATTTTATATTTTTTTCACAAAGTTCACGACAATTCGTCAAACGATTTTCCACAAACTTGTTCAAACTCACACACACCTACACTCTCACATAGCTAACTAACCCATCATCAACATCCTCATCATCGTCATCGTCATCATCATCATCATCGTCGTCATCACTATCATCACCATCATTTCTCCGAGGAACATTATGGAAATAATGAATGAAGTCATAGAGGATTTCTGTCGAGGGAGATCAAATCAAGGCTTGTAAAATGTTGTGGAAAATGCGTTGGATTCGAAGATCATCCATCTGTTGCTGTGTTGTTCAATTCAGATGTCGATTATCACGATCAACATTTCTGTGACAGATTTTTTGACACATTTTCTCTTGTGCGTCTGTTTATCTTTCGCGTGTGTACCCTCTCATAGGTTTCCGTTCCTGCATGCCACAGCAATGGCAACAGCAAGGTGTCGTGTTCGCAACCCAGCTTGCTCTACCACAAGCGCCCTTGGGAAGGAGCGCTATGTAAATGATTACCAAAAAGCAATTTAGACGCTATGATTTGGACGCTACATAAATGAACCACAATTACGATGAGCACTACCACATGGTCTAATGGTTAAGATTTCGCCTCTCATCTCATTATGTAACGCTCGTTAATAAGCAACAACAACAATCGCGATGTATTTTAATTATTACTATTGTAGTTATTGAATTGTAATAAATGGCTTGTATGTATGTATGTATGTATGTATGTATGTATGTATGTATGTATGTATGTATGTATGTATGTATGTATGTATGTATGTATGTATGTATGTATGTATGTATGTATGTATGTATGTATGTATGTATG
>MPNW01000416.1:0-12286 GCA_011800805.1 Hirudo medicinalis
GGGCATCTGCACAGAAGAAGTTTAATTGAGAGACTTTAAATTATTACTCACTTCGAATTCACAAAACCAAGAAGAGACCGGCAATGAAATGAAGGAAGAAATGAATGTGTTTAAACAGACAGTAAGCATGATTTACGAGATGACTTGAATGTTGTTAATGATGTAGATTATTTAGACTATTTTTTAGGTACATGGACGATTGGACGATGATCATGGTTAGGTCATGTACATAAGTCAAATTTTTTAAAAGGGAATTGCTTGTATACACAAATGCAGCCCACAAGCGATTGAAATTATTTATTATGTGCGCCGTGTGATTGAATTTATGATGAGCAGATGAAATAGTTTTCAAAATAGTAAAAACTGATATTAAAAGAGGCGACATGGTTTTGTGGAAAATGTAAAAATGAACACAGCTGTTTGAAGCATATTCAATGGATAAATATTGAGTACTTTAATATTGGAATGAGGAATTTGTTGATGAGCATGGATGAAGATGATAATATACGTAATGACCTCTTTAGGGGGATGTGCAAGGGTTTCAACCGAGGGAAGTAATAAGCTGCCCAGGCAACATTGAAATAGGACAAGTAAGGATGGATGAGGGAAATAGTTCAACATGAGAACTGTCGTTTTGTCCGAGGTTAAAGGGTTAGTATTAAGGTCAAGGGTTAAATTAATATCAGAGTTGAAATGATTAGCCAAACGGCTAAAACCTTGTGGTACTCCATTTACGTCAAAATCGACATGTACCTCCATTATCTTGTTTTGCTCCAATCAGCAATCTCTTCCAGGTCTTTTGAAGCATTGCATGCCAAGGCATTCAGCATTCTATCAACAACAAATGTTATGATAAACACCTATAGAAAAATTTAGCAATGGGTTACGCAGTATTTGTAAGAGTGGGTACTTATCAATTTTACTATTCATTATCTTGTGTCTGCAAGCATTTTAAAGCGACCAGCGTCAAAGTGATGCAATGGAAACAATTTTAGATTACCAATATTTCCCAAAAAAACAACCATGACTGTCGTGAATTGTCTTTTCCCTCAAGTACATATAATTGTTCTACTTTTGGATGATATGGCTTTATTTTCATCAAAATTTGGATAATCGATACTTCTGTGTTTTACAGATAAGGCGACATATGTATTGGTTCACGACCACCCCACACCTGATCTCAAGTAGACGCTCGACTCGCTCGAAAGTTTGTAATCCTTATTTTTTTGTTCATCGAGGTCTGTAGACTCCCGTTTAATATGAAATTGAATCGCTTTTTGTTTGTGGAGAGTTACTTGTAAGTACGAATCACCTCTAAAGTGGTAACATGAGCTGCTATGTTGATTATATCAAGTTTAATTGGCCTCTTGAAGTGTAACTTTTAGTTGATTGATATCGCTCCTTTTCTATTACTTTTAATCAACGTCTATAAAAGTCTATGCAGCTGTTAACTTCAAGTATTTTATGTATTCTGCTCCAATTGGCGGCAACCATGATTAGTCGACGCGAAGCAGATGAGATGTTGAAGAAACAAATGCAAGGAATTGCCGAAGGGAAAAGTATTTTAATTGAAAGCAATGAAAAAGACAAAAAATTTCTTTCAAGTTTGGATTTTGAGCTAAACGAAGACGTAGCACCAAGTCGAAGAGAAGATGGACTTACGATGAGTCGCGTAGAAAAAAGAAAGGAGTACAGATGTCTGGACACCAGTGAAAGGAATCAATTCCACACTGCCATGAATTTCTTGAAAAACACAAAAGAAGACGGATATTCTCTGTCGATTTATGATAGAATAGTTCTCAGCCACAATAGCGACATGGCGCCAGGAGCTCATGGTGGGCCCGCTTTCTCACCTTGGCACAGACATTATCTGTATTTGTAAGTATTTTATACAATGAAAATACTCATGTTTAAGTATTGTTAAATAACTTTTTTTTCATTAGATCTGAATTGCTATTAAGAAAGAATTGTTCCAAATGTTCCTTTCCTTTCTGGGACTCAAGGTTGGAAAGAAGATTGAAAGTGGATCCGAAGAGCTCAGTATTGTTCAGTTCGTCTTTGGCGGGCAATCCAGTTGGACCAGTTGATACAGGATTTGCAGCTTTTTGGAAAGCTCTACAATCAGATTGTGCTGAGATTTTTCCATATCTTAGAAGGAATGTAGTGGATTACGTAGATTTTTACTACAGCGACGATGACGTAGCGTTTGCCGAGTCAGCTACTTCACACAAAGACATAAGTAATCCGTGGAATGAGGGCTTCGAACTGCCTCATGGACATGTGCATTTGACGTTTGGGCCAGGTAGTCACATGGCAAACATTTTATGCAGTCCTACGGACCCCATGTTCTTTTTGCACCATACATTTGTCGATAACCTTTTTGAGAGATTTAGGAACAATGTGCTAAAAAATAATACAAATATCGAATATGTAGACGTAAGTCAACTTCCTGACAACTTCAACGATTCTGGACAGGTTGTCCAAGTTTACAGTGCAGGTGAGTCCAAAAATGTCATATTTCCTTTTAATCCACATTGATTTTGTTGCTAATCATTTATTTTTTAAGTGTTGACAATTATAATTTTTGCACAAATTTCATTAATGAGTTCGAATCAATTTTAGTTTCTATTGTTGATTTTATTTCTCACCAGCCAATCATAGAATGGAACCATTTGGAGTTACCAACAGTTTTGGTTTAACCCACACTTATGATGTTTCCTACGAAGAGAGTCCAGGAGATGTTGTGTGCAAGAAAGATGAGGACTGCTGCACCAACGGCAATACTGACTTCATTTGGTGTGAAGTCGTAAGTTCCAAATGCATAAGTAAGATTGTAGAAGGAGGATCGATCCATCCCGATTTTCCGTCAAATGCGTGCCATTGTCCCTTTGGAAAAGCTCCCTTTATAAATAAGGGAAAATGTAGGTGCAAGTGAAGGTACGATTGTACTAGTGCACGATTGAGTTAGATCACAGGTGTGGAAGTGAACATAAATAGAACTTTGATCACATGAACTCCATTCCTGCTTGACCGCTCACTGGATTGTTGATGGAACACTGCTCGACAATAATATTTACTTTTACCTTTTGTCCATTAATTATTTACGCAGTTGCTTATTGTTGTTTACATTTCATTCTGCTGCAGTTTCCCAGTTGGAGACAATTTTTGTTTTATTTTGATCATTTGTTTCCTCAATTTGATATTACAAATTGTTCTTTAAAAAATGGTGCAATGTAACTTTTTTCATTACAGATGAACGTTTACCATGGGTCTGGATATTTATTTATGAATCCAAACTGGAGTTGCTACAAATATTGGTATAATCTCAATTGTGCAATCTTCAATAAAAATTGCTTCTCTTTGTATGTCTCACTAAATTACTCATGCACTGTTATTGCAACATCGTTTAGGCCTTTTTAACATCGTCATTCTGAATTAAGACAATTCTGTTCGTATTTGTCATTCGTTCATATTAAAAGGTATAAATTTTATTGATAATTTATTAGATACATTCCGACCAAAAATATTATCAGATGTTAACGTCATGATAACGTGATTATTAAATCATCGCTAGATCTCTAGCCCCAATATGAAAGCTTACAGATGAACTGTTGTTTACCTCTATATGTATATGTATCTCTTCAGCCCAGATGACTAACCACCAGGAGCGTCATCTTCTAGTTTGGCTAGATCTTCTAGCGGAAATCAGGGATGCAAAACTAATTTGTGGATAAATAAGGTGGTCTCGGCTGGTCCATACTCCTCATGTCTTGACTCAGTATAACAATTGCAATGCAAGCGGGAACTGCACTTAAAATTGTTCAACCTTATCCCGCTCTGTCGTGAACATCCAATAACATTTACACGCTTTGTGTCGATTTAGGCGATTCCATGACTACACCTCAATTGGGGAGAGGGATGCACCACTTGACTACCCATCACGATTGCCCGGTCAGAAGCCAGAAATATTACCGATAAAATATTTTTTGACGCCAGGATTTTTAATGGAGGCTTTCTTAAAATTGTTGAGGAATTCCCAAGAATACTGAAAGATTGTCAAAAGTCATTTAAATTAATAATAAATTCAAATAAATCGCTGGGGAAACCCAGACTCGAATAAGAAATCTTCTCAAGGTCATTAATTGTTTATTAACTAGACATGTAACTATATATTATTAAAACTATTTTACTCTTGTTAACTAAATAATTTGTGGGCCTTCAAAAACTCCTAATTCTTCTGAAGAATCTAGAAACAGCTTTCTGGTTAACTGAGGACAACTTACTGGTTGATGTAGAGACTTGGATCAGAAGAAATTTGTTCAAACAAAGAGTGCATAAATTGTATGGTTTTATAAATCAATAAGATTGTTATGAGACTGTAAAATAATCATAATAATATTATTACTAAAATTTATTATTATTACTTCTAATGAATTAAATTTTAAAAAATCACAAAAATTATTTATTTTAAACTCATAAAAAATATATTTAAAAATCTAAATTCCTGGCTAGTGCAAATCGAAACTGAAAGAAATAAAAGACAACCTTCGGGAATCCCATGAAGCACCATGAGTTGAGCAACCGATGTTGTACCGATCAATCGATCAATCGATCAATCAATCAATCAATCAATGATGATTACAACGACGACGGTGACGATGATGATAATGACTTAAGTGATGTAATAGCGATGGTGATGCTGGTGGTGATGATGGTGATTACGACGCGACATCTTTCGAGCAAATATGTCTTACAAACGCACACGTTTGTACACAATTGTACACATGTGTACACATACAAATGCTTGAATTCTTATTGGCAAGCATTTATAATTAGCCAAAGCATGTGCTGTAATTGTCAACATGTTCAAGATAATCGATAGTTCAATAGTTAACTACGATGACGATGACGATGACGATGGCGGTGATGATGACGATGACGATGATGATGACGATGACGATGGCGGTGATGATGACGATGACGATGGCGATGATGATGACGGTGGTTATGATGGTGATTGATGTTGGTTGTTGGTTGATACTTGATATGTTGCCGATAATTCTGAAAAAAAAAATATTGCAAACGACAACAACTACAAAATGTTTCTTCAGATTTCACGAACAAGTCGAAGGAATTCGTCTCGAGTAAATACATTAATTTTGTTTTTGTTTTTGTTTTGTTGTTTTTTTTTTTTTTTGCAAAATAAATCTATTCATCTGCGATTGCGTGATAAATTTATATTTTTGATAAAAATAAAATCATTTTTATAAAAAAACAATTTGGAATTCTCGTTAAAAATAAGAAGACGAAAGAAATGAACACGTTGGAAACAGCAGCATTCATCGGAGTAAAAATAAATGCTCTAATTAGTGAATAAAGACACAATATCAAACAAATACTAACAACAATAATAATAATAATAATAAACACCATGGCAATAATCATAATTACGATAATGATATTATGCTGCTCAGCAAGGCGACGACGTTCCAGATGCTTGCAAGAACGGAGGTAGGAACGGTAAAAAGCGGTAAAAAAAAATAACAAACCAAACATCGACAACCACGGTAGAAACGAATTCAAACGGTAACACAGACATTGGCAACGGCAATGCCGGTCTTCACCAACACGGTTAAACGCTAGCAGCACGGTAGCGGTATACGCAACTACATCATCACAAAGTAGCCCGGAGCTTCAGTTGGGGGCTCCTTCTTCTGCCCCAGATTCTTGGGGGACTTGGCGGTTGTTGCCGAAGAGGGCAAACTCGAGGAATGGCGAGTGATGGAAAGCCACGTAGTTGGGGTCGATTTGAAAGACCAGACCCGTGTTGGCTTGTTGCTGTTGCTGGCGGTCGTAGTGTTGTAGATCTACAGAGTAACCAGTTCCCTAGGTAATAATAAAAAGTAAATATAACGAATAAATAAATATAATAGGTGTGAGTTATTATGCAATAAAATTATGACATTAATTGGTAATGCTGTTTAATGCTGTTGTTGTTCGGAATATTATAATCTTTATTTCCCTCCTTTTTTTAAGGTCAGACAATAAACAAGAAATAAACATGTGTATGTAAATGATATACAAACATTGCAACTACAATCATCATCATCAATATCATGATCACCTGTTGTCCGGGATTCATCATGGATGTTCTCGTCAGGACACCAGGCGGCGGAAAGTAAGGTGCTATCCTCGGCGTCAAAAGGACGGGGGTGGTAACCAGGGTGGGTGTTGGTGGAGGGTGCTGGCTGCCGGGCTGACCAATCAGCGTCGAACCAGAGACGCAGATCTGGGGAGAGGCCAGTCCCGATACAGCCGACGTCATGGGAATTATTTGCGTCATCTCTGGAGTCAAATGTAAATATGTAATACTAACTGCTAAAAATTATGGATAACTTTGAACCTAGTGGTTGATATAAATAATATTTATCATTATCGTCATCATCTCCATTTCATCACCACTCTCATTCTCATCATCATCGTCATCGTCGTCGTCATCATCATCAACAACAACAACATCTCTACAAGCATCGTCATCGCCATCATCATCTTCATCATCTATATTGAAGATCTTTACCACCACCACAATCATCGTTATCATCATCATCACCATCATCATAATCATCACAACTCACGTCCGTTCAGATGTTGTCTTCCCAGGTCTCTATATGTCCCGTTGATGATGGCCAACTCCATCAGTTGCAGCTTCTTCAGACTGTCCTCTCCCTCAGCCTGTTGATGATTAATAATTATAATAATATATGATGATGATGATGGCGATTATGACGACGACGACGATGATATCGATGATGATGTTAGTAATCATTAACGATTAATAATTTTACACTCACCGACGGCACGAGAAGCTTCTGAACATCCTTGACTGCCCTCTCGAGTTTCAAGGACGCTCTCTTCTCTGAATCTTCGACTGTGATAAGGACGTGAAGGTCCTCGTCCAAGTGCTCCCAGTTGGGCTTGCCTCTGTACATCTCTTCCTGGTGACGATGATCATGATCATGATCGTGAAATGTGATTTGGTCTTACAGTGTCGGTGACGATGATAAAGTTGTAGGTGACGGTTACCATGGCAAATGTGTCATGACATTGTGATGATGATGATGATGATGATGATGACAATGACGTTAGTGATCGCGATTGTGATGACACCGGTGGCGAGAGTCTACCCTCACCTTTGTCTTATCTCTCATGGATCCCTTCCCTCTTATCATGATCTTACAGCCGGTATCTTGCTCCAACTGCTTGGCGGTCATTCCTCTGGGTCCCAAAATCCGACCGACGAAGTTGAACTGCAACAAAATAGAAAGCAAAAATGCAGCGTGGACAACTCCAAAGTTGAAGACTTAAAAGTTCTTGAAAGTTTGATTTTTAAATTCAACTGCACTGCTATCCACCTCCCCCATCTAGCTAGCCATTCACCCTTTTGTTCATTTATTCATTCATTCATTCGTTCGTTCATTCATTTATCCATACATCCACCCTTCCGTAACATTTTTCAATCCATACATCAACCCATAGCTACCCTCACACCGTTCACCCACTAACATCGGGGTAGTCCTTCTGGGGCACAAAAAGTTTCTTGGCGAGGAACACCATTTCACCTTCTGGTTCGGGCAGTTCCAACCTGCCTTCCTCAGAGTTTTGATGCAGGAGTGTTATGCGGACTCTGTTGATTTCTGAATTTGAGAAATATTTTAGGATGTTTTTAAGTGAATAATAATTTAAATATCGCAAAAATAATTTAATATAAATAACGAAAATGGTTGAAAATTTGGCAAATTTGTTGACAAATTGAGAGGAAATTATAAGAATATGATTAACAAATTGTAACTAACAAAAGCAACAATCAAATGAAGATTTTGAATGATAAATGTTTTTCGACGAAATGCTCCAAAATTTTATCAATAATAATTACAGTAATAATTATTAATAATTAAAAAATAATTTAAAACTATTATTATGTATTTACACATCAGGCCCACACAAATGCAGAGTAGGACTTCCGATAACATCTTTCAATGCATTGACAATCTGGACCAAAAGTCACTAAAAACATCTTCGAAATGCCAGAATTTTGATATCGCAGTCGAAAGGTCACAGGTTCGAACCCTGGCTGAGCCAGGTCACGTCGGCTGGGGCAGGTTGGAATTTATGAATATTTAAGATTTAGTCAGTTGTAATTATTACAGATTTTTTAAAATAACAATATTATCGATGCAAGGATTTTTTTAAAGAGAGAAATTTGATTTTCTAACTTTTAGAATTTATTTTGTTCGACTTTTCTCGTTTAAAAAATAAAATAATAATAATAATAACAATAACAATAATATTAATAATAATAATAATAATAATAATAACAATAATATTAATAATATTAATAATAGTTAATCAGCCCATTTTAAAGCCGTAACTAACCGTTATCAAGTATTCTGTGCACATGGGAGAAAGACGAAGGAAAGCTGAGCAACTGCCTCTTGTCCTTGAGTAACTGAGCGAGGTACTCGTGGTTGCTGAGCGACTGGTTTTGTTGCTGGTGTTGTTGCTTGCTCTTGTTGACCGGAACATTTTGCTGTTGTTGCTGTTGTTGAGCTTGTTCTTGTTGCTGTTGGAGAGCCTTGGCGGTGTTCAGCTTCAGATTTTTTGCCTTCGATGTCAAAGCTGAGACATGGCAGGGGCTCTTAGTTCTTGACTTTGAGTCTTCGGCGTTCTTTTGCCTCTGATTCTGCTCTGATGGCAGATCTTGGTTGGGAGTCGAGCCTCAGAGGACGGATCTGAAGTCGATTGCGAGTCGTTGAGAAGATCACAGTTGTTGTTGCTTTGGTCTTCGTCTGTTATTTCGATCTTGTCCTTGACTAACTGTCTTGTTGCTTTGATGGGAGGTTGTTGCTGTTGTTGTTGTAAGCAGTTGCCCCCTTTTGCGTCGCTGCTTGTGTTTACATTGTTTGTGTTGTTTAGGTTGTTTGTGTTGTTTGTGTTGTTTGCGTTGTTTGCGTTGTTTAGATTGTTTGTGTTGTTTAGGTTGTTTGTGTTACGGTCCACTCCCATGTTCAAAGTCTCCTGCGCAGTTGTGTTGACAATGAATACAATGTTTTTAACATGTCCGTATCATTATAAATAGCAACACAGTATTTGTTGCAGTATAACAGTTGCAGCAGTATTAATGATAATATTATTAATAACACTCATAGCAATAGCCAATTTTATTTTCGTATTTACGTCAAATATTCCATCATTGTCCATCCCATTCGTGTTCTGAAAGGTTGAATTTACAAACTTTATTTATGCTACACTTAGTCGACTTTACTCAACACGTGAAAAACTGATTTTCTACTGCCAGAAAACATTACAAAACCCAGCGTTCCACATCACAGAAAGCAAAGACCAGCATTTGAAAGCCAAAGTTCTTCTATTCGTGGACTTCAATTCAGTTCTTATCACTCACAATCACTCCGCCATCATTTCGTGAATAGTTGGACGTTTACAATTAGAAATTCATTTCTAATTTGTTAGATAAGTTCACAATTTTATTTGCCTTTAATTCTTGAATATCTAAATAAATTTATTGGGCATGGCAGAGGTTCAACCAACCAAACTGATTAGCGAAAGTAAAACCGACCAAAAGGAAAGTCACCAGATTTTGGAAGTAGCGCTAGACAAATTATGACTTAACAAATGAATAAGTAATTGTTTAAATTGACTTTAACTATTTATTGCAGTAAATATTAGCATCATCACACAAAAAGCTATCAGTGAAATAATATTATTAATATTAATAATAACCACAAATGATAACAGTCATCATCATCATCACTCTCCATTCCCACATTCATCATTCCATCATCACCCATTCCCACTCATGCAATGTATAATGACATTTCAATGTAATTGATCTCGAAATGTCGTGGAGGTGGAAGTGACATCAGATGAAAAACATTGCATTCATGTTTCAATTGGTCAATTATTATTTTACATGCTTAAATCAAATATTGTAAATGAATTTATTCAATATTTTGTTCCATAAATTATTTTTATACATTCAAAAACAAGAATGCCTGTCAACGATTGCTTTATCGTCGTAATGTAATCGATTTTACTGAAATTGAAAGTAATCTTAACATTACAACATTTGTGTACAGAGATTATTCATTATAATTTTTATTATTATTAATATTAATAATATAATAATAATATTATTATATTATTATTATTGTNATATTAATAATAACCACAAATGATAACAGTCATCATCATCATCATCACCCATTCCCACTCATGCAATGTATAATGACATTTCAATGTAATCTTGATCTCGAAATGTTGTTGCGAAGGTGGAAGTGACATCTTATGAAAAACATTACATTCATGTTTCAATTGGTCATTTATTATTTTACATGTTTAAGTCAAATATATTGTAAATGAATGTATTCAATGTTTTGTTTTATAAATTACTTTTATATACAAAAACAAGAATGCCTGTAAACGATTGCTTTATCGTCGTAATGTAATCGATTTTACTGAAATTGAAAGTAATCTTAACATTACAACATTTGTGTATAGAGATTATTCATTATAATTTTATTATTATTATTAATATTAATAATATAATATTAATAATATAATGATAACAATATTATTATTGTTATTATTTTTTATTATTATTATAATATTAGTATTAGTAGTAGTATTATGACATAAACTGTTTTAAATAATAGTTCTTCGTTGTTAATTAAAATATTGGAATAATTATATAATATATTATAATTATATTATATATTATATTAATAATTATATTAATTATATATTATATATTATATTAATAATTATATTAATTATATAATATATTATAATTATATTATATATTATATTAATAATTATATAATTTATTATATAATTTATTAAATGCCATTATAATAAAAATACGTTAATAATTCATAGCCTAATTAGTAATCATTTCAATCACCAGCTCTTAATAAATAAATTTTATAAAGATATCCTACTTGAGTTTGAGGTCTCCAAAGCAGTTCCTTTTCCAATACTTGTGCGGTACAGATCTTCCTTGTCAGTTACGTCTAACTAACCGATTATGTTAATCAGCTAATTAATTATTCATTAGCTTTCAATCAATAACTCTCAATCGAGTGATGATTGAAGTCTCCGAGTTGATCAGTAAGTTAGGACAAAGTAATCAAGAAAGTAACTAAAGAAAGCTAGAAAAGATGTTCTCACTGCTTTGTAAAGTTAGTAATATTTGAGTATTAAGGCACAGACGACGGTGTTAGAGGTAGTTAAATGCTAAATCATGATTCACCAACAATTCTTATTTAATACGCCTTTAACACTCTCTCACATCTTTGTCAGCATCTCCATTCTTAGGCTATTGCCTTGTTTGTATAATTATCCTCACTGTGACCGTAACTGTATTTGTCGTTACCACCTTTTCTTCTTTTTCATGCCTCACGTTCTGTCCATCTCAAGCCTAAAGTATGAACAATGCCTCACATCGGAATGTCACAGCATTGGTCTGCCATTGTCCGCCAAGCATAAATAAGGAACATGTCAATGCTTTACAATGAACCCAGATTGGCTCATTGCTTTGCTCTGGCCTTTTTGATCGAGTGAGCCAGTAGATAAGCTGCTATTTGTACCGGTTATTCGGTATTTACTACGTACTTACTGCCTGTAGGGGTATGTACGACGATGTACTGTTGAACTGGTATCGTACACTCGTGTACTAAGTTCGACGACGATGTCTTGACTTCCCAAGTCATGACATATTCTAACCAAAGTAAGATAAATTATAGAAAAAAATCACTTCTTAGCGAAGGAATTTTTATGGAATTCCTGAACTTAGGAACTTTTGGGCTCTTGGTTCTCCTTAGTGCGACACGCTCCATTGCTGTCGGTGTAATTATGAATTATTGTTATTATAAATTATTTAAATTTATGTTAATCATCCAGCCTTGTAGGTTCCTTCTGGTAAGCCGAAAAGAGTTGTCCCTTCATTCTCGCCTTTCATGCTCCGATGTTCGTGTTCTAATAATAACCGAGCTCTCTGCATTTCCTGTGTAAAAGCGAAACTAGAATGCATATAATTAATGGTAATAATAATAATAATATTAATAATAAAAATAATAATAATAACAATAACAATAATAATAAGAAGAAGAATAATAACAATAATAACAACAACAATAATAATAATAACAATAATAATAAGAAGAATAAGAATAATAACAATAATAACAACAACAATAATAATAATAACAAT
>MPNW01000416.1:12745-57745 GCA_011800805.1 Hirudo medicinalis
ACAACAACAACAACAACAATAATAATAATAATAACAATAATAATAATAATAATATAATAACAATACAATAATAATAACAATACTACTACTACTACTAATAATAATAATAGTACTACTACTACTAATAATAATAATAATAACAATATTAACAATAATAACAATAACAATACAAATAATAATAATAATAACAATATTTTTATAATTAGCACGTAATTATTCGGCCAGATTTCAATCCAAAGTATCAAAATGTAGCAAAAAAGAGAGAACGAAGAATTCAAGGTGAGATGCTGAGGACTCAAAAGTGAGGGTTGTTTTCGGTTCAACGAGTCCGAGACAGCACGACAGATATTATTGCCCGGTACACAAGGATTTGTGGGTAATGGGTGCTGCTGGCGATGATGACGATGACGATGACGATGATGATGACGATGATGATGATGACGATGATGATGACGATGACGATGATGATGATGATGACGACGATGATGATGACGACGATGATGATGATGTTGTTGTTGTTTAAAATAAATTTCCTTCTGATAACAAGATTAAATTTGCAATAATAACTGTAATAATAATAATAATAATAATGTAAATGTTATCACCTCCAAACCACTCAATGTACTCCTGCAATCTCAACAGTGTCATGTGAGGAGACTATTACTACACCTTCCTCATCATCATCGTCGTCGTCCTCACCAATTCATTTGATTAGGTAAGACAAACCATATTTGTCTATCGCTTTTCTATAACAAGGTGATAATTTTATCTAATTAGATCCGAATTATTCGTCGCATAGATTTGCATAAATCGATTGCATCATAAATTTGAATAATTTATTAACAACATGCATCTGCACAGTGAATGCAGAGTACCTTCAAAAATACTCTTAAAATAGGTCAAAATAAATTCTCTCCAAGAACAGCAAACACATGGGTGGCAATAAATCCTCCAAGAACTCCTCCCTCCCTGAAGACCTTTGTAAAAAACAGAAGAGACAGAGTCATCTCGAGTCCATGCATAGAAACAAAGAATACTTAACGGTCAGTTACTGATAATTTAAAGCGACGTATTTGATGTTACCGTGACATTGTAATCTTACATTAAGTAGACGTCCATTGATCCAGGATGTGGAAACAAGCATTTTTATAGCGCTCCTCCCCAAGGAACGCATTGGATGGAATTCTAACAATGCTTCAGGTAAATATTATTCTTAAAAGTCCAAGTAATGCCGTCATGCAAGATTTGGTTTAAAGAAAATGAATCAAAGTTACCAGGGCTATTAGATAGCTATTACAGACAGCATTGTTCCAGTTAAGGTTCCTGCCAGTAATGATAATACTATTGTCAACAACGGATTTCAACGGCTGAAATAATCACATTAATTATTTACCATAACAATAACAATGACATTAACAATAACAATGACATTAACAATAACAATGACATTAACAATAACAATGACATTAACAATAACAATGACATTAACATTAACAATGACATTAACAATAACAATGACATTAACAATAACAATGACATTAACAATAACAGAAGATAATAATAATAATAATAATAATAATAATAATAATAATAATAATAATAATATTGTCATTAATATATTATTATTATATTAATTATATATTAATATATTATTATATTAATTATTACTATATCAATATTATTATTAATAATAATAAATCAACAACCTAATAATAATAATAATCATGAACTAAGGCCCACTTCAAAGGCCTCAAGTCATTCATAAGTCATCCTCTTTCTTCTCGAAAGTCATCAATTACTTGCAACGACACTCAGGTGTTGCTTGGTTAATTAAGGTAATTAATAAATTGTCAGCTAATCACCGAGGACAAGTTGAGTAATTTCAATCCGTTCAATAATCAAAAGTTCAATAATTTCAAAATAAATTTATGAATTATAGATTCGTTGAATTTAGTATAATTTAGCGCTCCAACCGAGCGTTTGTGACTTGTTGTTGACTTGGTGGGATCATCCCGATGTTCGAAAATACGACGAGAATCTGTCAAACTTTTTTTACCAAACATTTTCATTGCAATTAATAAATGAATTATTCTTATTTATTTGTTATTTATTTAACAGGTTCAGCAGCTTACAAAGGAGTTCTGAACTTGTGAGAACCCAGGAAAACTTAATGAAAGAGTCAGAGGGCTAAACTGAAATCATATGAAGACAAAGAACACATTTTAAGAATTTAGATTAGTTTTCTGTCCATGTTTGAACAAAAAGATGAAGTCGGTTGGGATGGTTGATAGGTTGATTGGTTCATACTGTTCCTACGAATTTCAGAGACATGGTATTTCAGAGGAGTTAATATGGACTTAACTGTTCTTCGTTGTTAATAGCAAAGAGTTAATGAAAATAACTAATTATTAAATTTAAAATGCAAAAAATGGATAACGGATATTTGGGAGGAAATTTTCAAATATCAAACGGCTTTTGATCTTTTTATTTGATTTCGATTTTTAATGGCTTTAAGCTTTTACTTTGCCTTGCAGCACAAAACTTAGTAAATAAGTTTGGTTTTTTCTTTTTATTTTAGAAATTTGAGAACTTACTCAGCTGATGATTTGTAATTGCATTTATCCGATCTTTTGAATGCCTTACGCATCCAAACAGGATGTGAAGGCACTTGTTAATCTTTTCCACCATTTATGTAGCGCCCCTAACCGAGGGCGCTCCCTGGCGGTGCAGGCTGGGCTGCGACCACGAAACTACTGTTGTTATTACCGCCGCGTGCAGATACACAATCCATTCTCCGCTAGAACAACTTAATATCGTCCACCCACAAGTGTTCAAGCATCTGCTATCCCTGGTTGCGTAACCACAAACGCTATGTTGGCTGATTTAATATCTAAAATTGTAAAATGTTAAAATTTTCAAGAGATAAAACATGATTATATCTAATTTAAATGTACTTATTTTTATACAAAACTTTCAATTCTTAACGTCGCCTAATTATGATCTTACTACGTTCTTCTCGTGTTTCCAAATAATTATCAAATTACATTTATTCAATATATTAAATCATTTACTAAGTAAAAATGTATTTATTATTAGAATTTATAATTTACGAAAGAGTTCGTTTAAATCAGTCACTTTTAACTGCATTATTTCAGCAGTATTTCAGTAATAAATCACCAAAAAGTACACAAGAAAAGAGTAGTTAGAAACGACAATTTATTTATTATTATTATTATTTATTTATTTATTAAATAATTTTATTCGGTTCATTTGATCAAGTCCCGCTTGCCGTTACAACAAATCTAATAATCCGTGTCAAGTATTATTGATTTTAAAAACATCGATGATTTTTTTCCATCTATCCGATAATTTTAAAAAGTCAAGATAAGTGTGTTACGCAACCAGGCGATAAAAAGGATACTTAATTAAAGGTTTTAATATTTAAATCCCATAGATGCAGAAGATATTTTTTAATATTACGCAAGGTTTATGCACATCATAAACAGATAGGGATTCTGAGAAAGTATACGAGGGTCAGAGCATTTCAATGAAAATGTTTCGACATGGTACGACAAGCTTCAGGAAGATGGAATATATTCTCCGAAGAACGCAAACCATAGGAAGGAATATCCGATGAAAGAGTTTAAATGTTAAACGAGTGAGGCAATAGATTGTTGACATATTTGAACACGAAGGTGGCAGTCAGAAAGTCATTTATTTGGTAAATATTTAAAATAGAGTTTCCGTAAAAGGATGGCTGGAGGATGACGCAGGAGAAATATTAAAGAGGATACGAATGGACCGCTTCTACGATATGTGAAGAGAATTTAACCCTGAAGTATAAATGGATGCCCAAACAATGTCACAATATAATAAATAAGGATAAATAGGCGCATAATACAACAAACGTGCAATCTTTTTGTCAATAAAAATCGAAACCTAGATAAGATCCAGTTTTTTTTCAATTTTGGACGATATATAATTAATTTGATCAGACCATTTTACACGAACGATTAGTAATAATGCCATATAAATATAGCGAAAAAATCAAAGAGTGTGGGTTAAAATTCACGATGTGTGTTCATTACGCAACTAGGCGATAAAACGGTAATTAATTAAAACATTTATTGATGCAGAAAACATTTTTTAATATTACGCAATATTTGTCACGTGATAGTTAAATATCGTAGCAACCGCACGATATCCAAGAAATAAATAAAACTAATAATTTTGAAAATAAATGAGAACAATTTTAAATAATTTATAAAACTATGCATAAAATCTGCAGTTGCCATGTTCAACTCTACGTCCAAGTTCATATCAGCTCTAAAAAATCTTTTTTTTTCTACTAAAATAATATTAGATATTCTAAATATCTTTTGTTTTTGAAATAAAATAAAAATATCTATAATTTATTGATAATTCTGTATCTTTGTTTTATTTTTCTGTGTCCTATTTAAAAAAGCAGCCAAATAGAGGAAGCCTCGCTACTTAGAAAAAGAAATCATCAGAAAATACGTTAAGATTTTTGAACAAAGAAAATGACCGAAAAGTAAGTGAATTACATTTTATCCGCTGTTTTTTTTTTTATGATCGTTTTGCTGCCAGTCAAAATCAAGTCTTGCTGGTATTACTGGTAGTTACCATGCCTTCGCCGACTAGGGAAGTACTGCAAGACTGTATTTAAGGTTTTGGGAGAACGTTAAGCTACTCCTTTTGGTAATATTGTCGAGCAACTTGAGCTTACTGATTTTCCATGTGTGGCCTATTCAGCATATTATGTGTAGTATGTATTATTTACATTTGTTAGTCGTTGCTCCAATGTTTTGTTCTGCTTTTGAGACAACGAACAACTTTTAAACTCTTATCATGTTTAACGCTTACCGATAAAGATAATCTTCACATTATTTTAATTAAAGGCTTAAATTTAATTGCAAAGCAAAATTGAAATTAATTTTAAACATCATCAACAAACAAGTCGCGAAACGTATCAAAACGTCTCGAAAACAAAATGCATCGCGAAGTATAGGAATGTGCTGAAAAAAATAATTTAAAAAAGAAGATAATTTAAAAAAAATCACGTCACAAAAATATTAACGACATAAAAATTTGATAATTTCATTATTGCAGCACGACATTATTGTCACAGACAGTGCTTTAATACTGTAACTTATTAAGCGTTTTAAGTATCTTTTTAAATTACCAAAAAATAATTAATTAAGCAAATCTTCATTACAAAATAATGGAAGCATCTTATAAAAAGTAAATGTTTGTTTTGGTGATTAGATTCACCTTTAAAATATCGGTTTACGCTCATCTTCAAAACTTTCAATCTCTTATTAAAATTGAGCTAAAGTGAATCTATATTTTTATTTAATTAAAAAATATTTTAGTGACGTTTTGAATTTTATTACCGGTATTTTTTAAACGTCTTAACCGGTAAAACTATCATTCGCTTTAGCTGTAGCCTACTTGCATATGAGGCAGCGCTCTAATGAGCCTCATCGATTATTAATAGGATATTTCTAGCTGACGAGTAATTTGGTGATTTGATCTTTTAGTTGCCTTAAAATTATAATTAATGATCTCAGATAAATCGTTACAAAACCGATCCTGCAAAACGGAAATACGTGGTGTTTCGTCATAAAAAATTAGGTGACGTCTGCAAAATTGTGTGTCAGCCGTAACTGGTTCAGCTTTGCTCTTGTTAAATCTGCAAAAATTAGGTAATTTTTGATTCCTCAGAATTAAAAAAAATAAAAGTCTGCGACATCTTATTACAATTCAGTTATTTGGCGCATAATTTTATTTAAATTCCAGTCAACGGTTGGTGAAACAGAACAAAGCACTGTTACCTTATCATTGATCTGTTCAGGACGATCCAACCGCTAATTAAGAACGCCAGACGACATCTTTAAAATAATTTATTCAAAATAATTAATAACATAAATTAATTGCGTAACATTGACTTATAAATATGGAAGAGTTTGAAATAGATCATCCAATGGGATGATAGACGAACCGGTTGAAACCAGTTCTATCGGGCTAAGCTGCTAGCTTTATAGCTGCTGTTAGCTGCTACCTTTATCCTTAGCTTAGCTGGCTCGGCTATTATGCAGATTGAGCGCCAAATAAATTTCTAAAAATTATCTTTGGTGCCATGTTGTTAGGTTCGACCTGGTCGGAGTTATAGCGGACCGGTCGAGTTATTTGTGCTTTGGCCGATTTGCTTTTAAACGCTTTGCACGAGGAAACGGCTCTTGTTGTACTTAGTGCTCCAGGTTGGTTAATAAGCGCTTTCGTGATTAAAAAATTAAAATTATATTATGGCCTGTACCAGTCGCTCACGGTTCGAGAAATTTTGACTTGAACTGGTCTTAACCAGAATAACCTACGCGAAACGATCTGCAAACCCGTGTTGTGTTTCTTTGTAGACTTCGGTTTGAATTTCGGCCGTAATGTGTTGCCGTTTGTTTTAGGAAGAAACAATGGATTATTCGTGCTCTCAATTTTTTGAATTTTAAACGGTTTTTTTTGTTCCGAGCTGAGTGCTGCTGTAATTACGATGAATGACTTATTGCTTTTAATTCGAAACATGTGAGTTATAAAAAGCAAGTCGGAGACTCGTGCAACGAACAATTTAACTTTGAGATTGCAAGAAATTGCATCACTTTGGAATGGAATAAGTTATTTTATTGGTTCTCTTAATTGTAAGCTCAAAGTTATTATTTCTTTTTTTTTATTCCATTATTGTATCCCCTCTTTTTCATAAAACTATTTTGGTTTGATGCATGCCTTATTTGCACAAATTTGACTTTGATAAATCAGACGACTTAGTAATTGATGCCAATTTTGTTTATTGTATTTTTACGTGCTCTTGTAGTAATTTTTTTCTCAAATGACATGTCGTTGTTCTAAATGCTTAATTTTATTCTAAGCTTAATTATAACTTAATTAAGATTATTAAAACGCAATCATGCCTAAATTGTCTGTCATCCCAGGCGCCCGATGGTCTTAGATAAAAGCTTGAATATGGAACCGAAAAGGATAAGGCTGGAGGCGAGCCAAGTGCCACTGAGGCCACTTCAAATCCAAAACAATCCACAGACAGCATCTCAACATTCATCTCGATCCATTCAAGTTCCTATTTATCCGGCCGGCACGATGGTGAACGGTGAGGAGCTTTACTTTCTTTTCATTAAATGTTGTATTTTTCCATCCTAAATGGATAATGTTTGGCACAAATTTGAGGTTTGATTGAAAAATTAGTGAGACAAGAAATCATGCACAAAGGAAACAAACCCTGTGAATTATTGATCCAAAAAGCCTTTTTCAAAAGTTCAAGTTTGCTTTTCTTCTGGCCGCTGAAATAATAAGCGACCGTAAACAAATGCACTCATGGCATATTATCATCAGCATCATAAACGATAACGCAACATCACAAGTATCCATCTACCGACCAGGCAACAACAGCAACTTGCAGCCGGGCAGGATTTTTGTGTCTAACGTCAGGGTGAGGAATCCGACCATGGAGAACACCAGGGATCACAGGCTTCATGTTCCTCCACCCCACAACCAGATCAACCTCACAGCTGGGGGCATGGGCGTTGCTTTGGGCAACACCATGACCGGAGCCGTGGTACCCCCTTCTGGGCACCTGCCAAATTCCATGAGGCACAACCCTCAACAACAACAACAGCAGTCTCAAGTGAGTTGTTCTCAAGTGTTGATGATTGTGATAATTATGATAGCCAAATAATAATAGCAGTGATTAACATTATGATTTGAACCTAAACATTTATTTAACATAACAATGCTATGATTTGATGTACTTTGTTATAATTACCTGTGATTGTTGGCGGAAGCGACACGCAGAAGCAACTCACAAGCAGCGACTTTTGTTATCTAGCTCCATCCCTACTAACCCCACCCTCATGACCTCATGACCCTGGAAATCTCCAGGGTACTTACAAAAGTCGTTGCCAATGAGTTGGCTTTTGCCTTCTCCAACCACCATTACCTGTTTCGACAATAATCGCAACGACACTCCCTTCATTCTCCCAAAAGGTCACTCTGCCCTCCTACAATTTGCATCCTATGCCGCCTGTTTTCTCGGGCAACGTCATGCGCCTCCCCGCCAACATGACGGGCGTCGGCGGCGTGACGCAGAACGTCACCATTCCGTCGGTCGAGGTGAGGATAGGGTCTAGGAAGTTCAAGACAACTTCGGGGGTCTGCTTCAAGGACGACGGTGTGCTCTTCACTCTCAAGGGTAAAGATGATGATGATGAACCTTTAGAGTAACCTTTAGTTTTAAGATAGCCTACAATTATGAGACATTAATTTTAATTACGAGTTTATATTTTTTTTAAAGTACAAAGTTAGTAGAAGGTCCAAAATAAATGCATTCCTCATGCAAATCACTAATGGAAGTTACATAACTCTGATTATGGGGGGGGGTTGCAATGTCGAGACCGGGGTCGTCATCGATGGAGTGACCTTTTACCCCATTAACATTATTAGCTTGATGCTGGTCAATGAGCTTTGCTACTACCGAGCGGATGGTTTGGTGAGGCCGTCCGACCGAAGGCTCGTCGGGGCTTCGTGGGCCTTGTCGGGATTTCTTCGAGAAGACGGTCAAACTCGATCACCTGGAGGAAGTGAAAGTCGTAGCCAATAAGTGATTCGTTAAATACGGAAGAGGCCGACATTGCTTAACTGCTGACGATTGCAGATTACTCGTACGCTCCGGTCCTGTTGAACGCACGAGCCATCCTGAAGTGCAAGGCGAACCTCAACGTCGTCGGTTATCCGGTCATCTTCCTCTTCCTCGAAACTTCCTGCATGAAGCAGATCAGGAACATCTTCGCCATTTCAGAGGAAGAATTCTCGCACCACAGTCCAGGTTGGTGGTCTGTCAGTGCTTGCTTTTGTGATATGTGATAGTAGTGTTAGTATTAATGACTAATAATGTACACTTCGCTGCCATCGAAAGTGCTCTCGTATTGTACCGATTGATCTCATCATGCACTGGCCGTTACTCATTAGTGAATTACTTTGTCCAATGTAAGCGAAGAAGTAATAGTTGATGTCGTTGTAGTCATTCCCGACGGCAATAAGTATCTCGATAAGAAAGTACGAATAAAAATTCCCACGTTCGGTCGAGTCAACCACTTTGTCGTTCGCAGTCGAGCTCTTGAGGTACATCACCATTTTCCCGACGTACGGTCCTGAGCACAAAGGACAGAGTCAGCTCATCATGCAGAGCATCAAGAAGTCGTTCGACCTCATGCTCAAGAGGTTTCCAAGGCCCAACTCTGTCCTCGAGGAAATCTCCAACGAGCAGGTGAGCAATGCAGGGATTGCTACTTATTTCTCCTCTTACATGAATATGTCATTGACTATAACACTGCTGTGACATTACCTAAGACATTGTTGTGGTATTACATGTGACATTGACTGTAGTATTGCTATGATTCTACATATGACATTGAATATAACTATTATGATGTTGCCTATCACATTGCTCACTGACCTTTCGTGAACTCCAGTGACATGGTAACATTTGACCTTCTGCAGTGCATCGACATCCTATATTCGAGCTTCATTAACAACTCGGAGCCGTCGACGGGAGCAGCGACGACGGTGAGACACAACAATGTCGATGAAGTCGTGACCCAGTCATCACTTGCCCCTGTCATGTCCCCTTTGACACAGTTGGTTGATGAGCTACTCAGTTTAATATAGAATTACTTAATTCATTTTATAATCATTAATTTAAATTTATAATTTATAATTATTCGATCATGTGATTGAATGCGCAATCATTATCATCAGGTCTTCTACTGCAGCTTCTCCTATGAATGTGAGTTTAAAAGATTACATTGTTGCTCAACATGCTTACCTTGGTAAAAATAATGACATCTCTTGTGACAATGTCGACGCCACTGCTAATGAATGATGATGTCAGCGCTCAACATGGCCTTTAAAATTACTGACATAACGTTCATTAAGTTTTACGCCACAACATTTATTTATCGTCGAAAATTCGTGTCCATCGTCTCAACAGCAGCCAATCAGAAACGATCTTTTGCAAAGATCGCCGTCTCAGCAGCCATCCACCGAGAACTTCATCAACGCGGCCGTCCCCCTGAACATCCCGAGCGACCAGGAAACGTGGAGGCAGGTTCAGAAAGACCTGACCGTGGGAGGGGTTTACCACGTGATGATGCCCAATGGCAGGAAGAATTACTGTCTCTGGAATGGCACTCAGCTCATGCCCTGTGAGTGATCGTTCATTGCTTAATCGAACTCTAACGACAACAATTTACTAATTAATAAAAAAGCTAACTAAATCACCAATTAATTGAGGTCATTTAAATTTATCGGTTATTACGATCGGTCGTCGCCGTCATTTATTCTGCTTCTCGTCGATGTTTTCTGGGTTTTTACCGAACTATAATGTCGTTGATTACCGACGCAGGCTTGGTGCAGAACACTGAGGTTCAGATGACGTGCAGTCATGCAAGGTTTGGGATGACCCTCCTCAAGTGCATCGGGCAGGTGAGGGTAAAGGCCGACCAAACGACCGGGATCTACTTCACCGTCAGAAGTGAGTGAACATGACGACGATCAAATTCCATGGCAATATAAGTGAATTAGTGAATGGTGCCCCATTGGGACCATGACCTTGCTCTGCTAATCGAAGGCCACGATCATCGCTCTTGTTGTTAGAAATTTTAAGGAACCATGACAACAGAATGGTTTCCGTTTTACAGACACGAAGAAAGAGCTGACGGAAATATGCATCCAGCCGATGGACGTCGTAAAAATGCAGATATTCTTCCACGCAGTCAACTCTTCCGTCATCATTTCCGTCACTCCCGAGTGCTCCAACAGGCTGTCAGAGAGCGCACAACTCTTTGGCGAGAGGTCGAGTCTCGTGAGGAGGACCTTCGATTCTGCCTCTGGAGGTCGGCCATTTTTTAAGCATCGCGACGGACGACTATTTATGTGGCAAACCTGCGATCGGTCGCATTTCCGAGCGGATGGTTTATTAAGTAGTTGAAGAGAGTTGGTTGATTGGTGGTTACTAGGCAGATTTAAAATAACTTAATCGATTATGAAAATCAGAACATTTTCCCATGCAGTGTGTTTCAGTAGTTTACAGACTTAACTCATGAATCTAGTCTTACCGATGTCATTATGCTCCATAATCTCCATTATTCCAGACCCTAGTCGGAGCTACCTAGTCCTGTTCATCCAGCAGCTCCACAAGGACCAGGAGGAAGCCCTGCTCCAGATGAAGTACGGGACAACGACCCAGCACATCAAGAAGGGTTCGCAGATGTTCGAGAGCATCGACATGCAGACTGCCACCTCCTTCCTCTGCGAGATCATCACCGGCTCGTCGGGTAGGTCGTCGATGTCGCGATTCGTTATTTTGCTTGTGTAAGCGAGCGGCCGGCTTTGTTAGTCGACCGGTCGTATGAGTGCGTCATGATGTGGGTGCTGTTGTTGTTATTTTATTATTATTATTATTATATTTTTAAGGTAAGGCTCGTTGATGAATTTTGGTTCGAGCAATGTGTGCGGTTTTCATATTCCTCTACATTTTGCATCGTTTGTTTCTCCAGACGCCGGGAAAAGATACGAGACGACCAACAACGTGTCCAGTCCACAGGGTTATGTAAGTGAATCATAACAATACGATGGAGTCATTACATTTGCACAACCTTTTCAAGATTATTCCATTTAATGTTTACAAGCCTTGATATTGTTATAATTATTATAATTATATGATTATAATTACTTATTAGCCTCTACAAATACACCCTGACTGACTCAACTTTTCATCTTGAACAGGAGAAACTGGTAAAGACTTTTCTCCAGAAGGAGTCCCTAGTTCTTCCACCGGTGTCCAACAGCAACCACATGTCCTCGGTCTCCTGCGTGACGGCAGTCGACGAGGACGACGACGACGACATTATCATGACGCAGCAGGAGTTGGGCGTCAAGTGCCCTTACACCCAGCAGGTCATGAAGAATCCGGTAATGAACAAGAAGTGCAGGCACAACTACGAGAAGGACGCCATATTTGAGTTCATAGCCCTCAAGAAGGGAAATGCCAGGTAGGTTGGGATTGTTGGCAAATAATTGATGGCTAAAGGAAGCGTGGTGTCTAGTGATGGAGATGGTGCTTCTATTTTGATGCCAAAAGTAGAAGAATCACAGGTGCTCTATGGTTGCTGTCGCACACCCGACCTGGGGTTGACTTTACCTGTCTCCACATTCCAGTTCAATTCGCAATGTTTCCCATTTTCCAGGTGCCCGTACGCAGGTTGCGCCAACCTGGACCCTCTGACGGCCGTCGACCTGGAGAACAACGACTCGCTCAGGGAGTACATCGAGATGAAGCAGAGGTCATAAGTCGAGGATTGTTATGTAATTAGGGATTTGTTTTCAGCCTGATTATCGGGCTGATTCTGTTTGTGTTTGTACTCTTTCCTTTTTTTTTGTTTGCCTGTCTTCAGTTTGTACGAAGGAATAAATAAATTAATTTTATTTTATTTCGGTCGAGCAACACCTCGACCAACGCGTGTTTGCTTCTGCCTGAAATTGAGCATGGATGTTGTGTTATATGGTTTTGAAGTTGAGTTCCTGTAACAAGAGATTGCTTTTGCGTGCGAGCCGTCATAAGATGAAAGAGATTTGTTGAACCGAATGACATTTGACAGTTGCCTAGTGTGCCGCTTAGAAGCCGACCGGGCTTTCTGCAGATTTTAATTCGAATGAGGTTTTGGCAAGGGCTTCTTTATTTGGACTTCGGCCATTAAAGTTCTCATATTTTTGTCTTGCTTTAGTTATGGAAGAGACTTTGCCTTCTCGTCGTTTCAATGTCTGAACTGGGCAGCAGCCGTTAACTATTTATAAGAATTTCTTGTGGCACGAAACTTGCCCCTGTTGCTCGTCCCGACTTGAGGATTTGTGTTCGAAGTCGTTCGGCAAATGCTTTGCGATGCCGGATTTGTGAGTTGGTTTGGATGGATTGCGTTGAAGTTCTAACTTGCCTAGCTGATTTGTATGACTTAAGACTGGATTTTATTCGAACAATCAAATTTCTGATCACACAGTTAAATGAGAAAAAAAATCGCTCTCCAATAAAATCTAACAACAATGGAAGGTCTGAAGAAGCAATTACATCTCGGGATTTGTTGACAAATTAGATGCAAACTCAAAACAGGAAACTGTTCTCGGGTTTGGGGTCTGTCGGATTTCTAATCTTCGCAAAGCACGTGTGTACGACCTCACGGCTTCCTTCCTGGGAGGTACTGGATGCTGTTGATCCCCTGGAAGTGTCTCTTAAGGTTCTGGTTGTCTGCCCATTGTGAGTCGTAGTACGAGTCGTCCGTGCACTCCTCCAGTTTCTGAAGGATTGTCGTTCGACGACGAATGACATTGATTAATGGTGTTTAATGTGTTAAATAAAATTAATATGTCAGTGTCAATTGATGTCATCTGATGTTAAAATACCCCAGTGATGAGCATCATGGCGATAGCGTTTTTGACGATAAATAATATCATCATCAGTGCAGCGTCACAACATTCTTATCAGATCTATGTTAAGTCGACTTAGGAGAGGTGCAAAATGCATGGGTCAGAAAATATTATGCAAATTAGGCTTCATAGATATCAGTCATATTCATATCTCATAAAGCCAAAAAAGATCATCAATAATGATATAATAGTCTTCAACATGGACATTAATTGTATGCAACTAGGTCGCGAGTGTCCAAGCTATGACCCACTTTCATCTGTTCCTGTCTCCTGTAATAGTAAGCCATCATCTCCTTTTGTTCTTTTTCACTCACAACTGGTTCTCTTGCCGGGAAACCTTTTCCTTTCTGTGGCAATGAACGGATAAGGATTGGATTAAATTCAATATGGTCGAACAATTCTAACGTTTTATAATTAAATGCAGAATAACTATTCGCTCAGCTGAGAAGGTCTTAACTCAGTTTAATCCATCTAAGATGAGGAACGCAACATTCAAAGAACAAGCAGTCAATTGAAGTTATTAACAACTGTAATTGTTCAACAATTATAAATTATAAATTAATGGTCAATCATACCACACTGGTTAGGCAATCATGAGCCTCCTACCTGCAGTTTTACTATGAGCTTTGTTTTCTCATTCATTCCGATAAAATCGCTGAGCTTCTTCCCCCTTGTCAGCTCTTTGCCAGCCCAATAAAGTGTGGCTTTGTCGAGGTCGACGATGTCCAGGGATGCCTGATTGGTCATACACAAATAACAGGAATTCAACTCAATCCATGGTTATCTAAGCTCAATGATGCAAAGGTGAAATGATGCACAAAGGCCAATACCTGAGTGCCGGACAAATCCTCCTTGTCCTCGAACTCCATCCTGATGGGGTCATGGGGAGGAAGGCCCATCGGGTAGACGATCATTGTCGCCCCCCTCAGGATCTGAACGGCTTCATGGGTTTCAGCAATCGTGAGGCACTGGTTCAGCTCGACTCTTTTCTGAACGAACGGAACGTTGGATGAATGATGGTGATGATAAATAATTTAAATAATTTTTTTAAAATATCTGTTTTTATTCCTCAAAATAAGGAAACATTTCAACCAATTATGCATGCACCCAATCTTGGATCTCTCGCATGCAGTGAACCTGGCCGATTGGCATAATCAGTGAACAAGTCTTCGATTAACTACTTAACTAATTAAAATGAAAGTCTCACTTTGCTTATCATGTCTTTTGCCTCCTTGACGGTTTTCTTGAGAAGCTCGGCCATCTGCTCGTTCGGGGCTAATGAAAAGAATCCCATGGAGTGAATCGAATCAATGATTTGACAACAAAAATGTCATGCATTCTACTGATTAACAATAACTTAAGTGCAGGCCAACAAATTCAACGCAAAAAATTCAAATGGACATAAGATTTAAGATGGCTGGTAACAATTCCTTACCTTTTCCATTCCTCCGACCAATTTCATCCTTCTTCTCAACAAAGCCCCCACTGGGGATGCAGGACTCCCCCCATTCATCCCTCAACCTCAAATCCTCCACCTGCTCGTCAGTCAACCCCTGCATGTTCGGGGGAAGGCTCGTGCCGTGCTCCGCTAGCTCCTCGATTTCTAATGGGTGGATGTGTTAATGAGACAAATGCTGATCATACAAACAATATAATATTTGTGGATAGCTACAATAGCTAATAAGGCAGCGGCAGTGATTACAACAATAATCTCGTCAACGATTCCAACTGACCACCGCAGATCCGATACACCTTCAGTCGGGTGTTAAACAGTTCGACAAGCTCCTTGATGAGGTCGTCGATGGCGACTGATGTGGTTGTTTCGTGAATAAATTGATTCTCATCGCCCTTCTTCACCTGGAGTCTCACCATTGTTGGTAATCTAACTTTTATAATGGTGATTAAAATGATGTTAACTCAACAGCATAACATTTGAAAGGTGGGGTAAACTAAAACTAAATAAATGTAAAACCAACTGCAACAAAATCGTAAAAAAATAATGCATAATTTTAGTTTCCAGTGACAAACTTAAGTCACTTCAAAAAACTAGCATTTCAAATAATTCTAGCCCCTTAAATGACACATCAGTTACATTTTCAAAATTCAAACCTTGGATAAAAATCAAAGTAAATCATTTCCAACCTAATCCTTATTCAGAAAGCGTAGAACTCAATCCTTCGATGCTCCTATCAACAAATCTAGAATTATCCGTATCGCCAATGGAGACTGTAAACATTTCTTTCGTGATTGACTAAGATTTAATTTTTTTAAATAAAAAAATAAAACATGATTATATAAAATATTAGAAATCATTTGTTAAATAAATTATCAATTTTAATCTTTTTTTACTTTACTAGATTTCCATCGAAAAGGTACGCGTTTTGAATTGGCAATAAATTCGTATAAGAAAATTAAGTCAATTTTTAATATTTATTCCATACACTATGCCATAAGCCAGTCTACAATATAAGCTACAACATCGCAGTTCCGCAGATGCCAACGAAATTTCCAAGAAATATTTAAACGTCGGGTACACTGAATGGCAGGTCTAGAGATGTTGTTGGCCCACAGATCTGGAATAGACTCTCCCTCTTCGATTACCAACACTGATCCAGTCGGATTTCACTCCGCCCTCAAAAGCTTCTTCTTCAGAGAAAGCTTCCCTCTACATTAGTAGTCTTGAAGTTCTGTTGTACATGCGCCGCTCTAATCAAATTCTGTATCGTTATCGTTACCTCACATTAAACATTACATTAGCAAAATGAAAGAACGTCAGATTATACTTAGCGGATATATAATATTTTTGTAATTCCATGATATGTATAATTTTGGTCCAAGACACATGGAACGCAGTTTAAATAAAATTTTCAGAACACTTTATTAAAATAGTTTTGAGAACATTTAAGTTATAGTTGCATAAAATTTGCTAAAATTTCACGAAGTTTTAAGTAAAATTTTTAAGGCAGTGGCAATTTAAGAGCTTGTAACAGATCGCCAAGGTGCCGTCTGCCAACATTTCCATGAAATTAGACCCAAAGCAAATAACCCGTCGCTTGAGGAAATGAATGCGAAAAGATTACGTCGCGCGAGAGTTTTCATTTTGAAGCCAAAAATGATTTACTAAAATTAAATCACTAATTAAATTATTAATTAAAGCACAAAAATCTAAAGACATGGCAGCAGTCCCAGGAGCATAAAAAGCCATATCAACGAACATTTCACTTGTTCTTTACTGAAGCCACACCGGGTCCACAAATAAGTCTTTATGATTGTCAGCGGTGATAAAACCTTGTGGTTGCAGCAATTGTAGCAGGCGACTTCAGTTGCTTGTAGTGACTGCGACAGAAGCAGTCGGCAGCGTGAAGGACATCTTTCGACATCTTTTAGATCTAGTTTATCCACTTAGAATCCTGAAAACCGATTTAACAGAACCAGCAATTAAAAAGTGGCATAATTGTCGACCGTCGTACGCTCCATAAAGCAAGAACTCAAATGAACGTTTCACAATCATATTCGTCTTGTTTTGTTCGCATCCAAGGACGTGATAAATTGCTGAGAACACTTTGTTCATAACCTCAAGTAAGTTAAATACAGTCACTGTACTCTGAGTATTTTCTTCTAGAAGTAATTGGAGTAGCAATGTCAGTATTTCACTAAAAAAGAATCGAATTCATTTTATTTTTACTTTTACTTGGTAGTTCATTTAAAAAAAAATTTAAATAATTTGTATAATTTTAATTTAAAAAAAAATTTATTTCCTACAATTTGAACAATTTGAAATCAAATGTCTATTTCAACCCAAATGTGTAAGCTATAAACCTTAAGTTGTCTTTGGCCAAATTTTGACTCCTTATAATAATTTATTATATTTATTAATTATTATTAATGTCTTATCGTAATTTATTTGTTACAATCAATTATCTTGATTTAACTTCTCAAAAATAATAACTATAGTTATTATCAATAACTTTACCGGCAGTTCCGTTGTAAAAGCTTCAAAACAACTTCAATAACTTCTATAACTTCAAAATTCCAATAAACAATTTCCTCAGCTCATAATTAATATTTGTTAGTATATTATAATTATATTATAATTATTATCCACTCCGTAAAGCCTCAAACTCTCATTTAGCCAACCTGTGTTGCCAATTGCATCCATCCGACCAATCGTACTTGATTGATGGCGTGGACTTTCATTGAGAAAAAAAGAAGTGAATATCTTATTGGTCCTCAATAAATTTATGAATGGAGGGGCTATTTTCGGTCCATCTTTACGAACCAGTCTATGGACCACGGCACACTTGGCTGAACTTTAGAACAGGAAGAGGAAATGAAGAAAGATGGGGAGACTGGGTGAGGGAGAAGAGCAGGAGGCAAGAGACAGAAGGATGTGACGTTTATAAGGAACCAGCCACGACGAAGATCCGAGTCGTCCATGAAGGAAGAGATTTGGAAAATTTGCCGAAGTCATCGTAAGGATTTGTTTTACTTTTGCTTTTTCAAACTGAAGTTATGAAATTATTAATTTATTTTTATTATTTCTAATTAATTATTATTGCTTTTTTAATAATTACATTTGTTGTTATAATTTTGAATATTATCCTAAGTATATCGTTTGTGCTGTCATATTTTTATAGGTTCATCACCACTTTGTTTAAGTTAGGGAAAGCCAGTGGCGCATCCAGGGAGTGTTAGAACCCCACCCAGAAAAATTTCTGGGTGCGCCCCTGGGTAAAAACATTTATTTCAACATTTAGCACGTTAGCTTGTGATTAATATATAATAAAATATTATAAATCCATTAAGGTAATTATTAATTTGATTTTTATTTATTTTTGATTATTAGATGTATTATTTTGCATATTAAAATATTTTCAAATATTTCAGCATTAAATCAATTTTTATTTATATCTAGTATTTAATAATTGTCTATATTTAAACTTGTTTATTTCTAAAAGTTCTAAAAGTTAAACATCGTCTATTGTCAACAAATGAGTTGATTTTTTGTAGACTGTTCTAAAGTCTCTGACTTCTGCTAATAAACTTACTGTCCATTATCATGTCGAATAGTTACAAATCGTGGATAATTGTATGTAATTATAACATTAAATATAAATTATTGGTTAATTAAAAAAAATAATTGGCAGAATTAAAATCATTTATACTGATTTCAAATTATAAACTTCAAAAGAGAATCATGGAAATAAGAGAAAACGAAAAATTAGAATTGAAATAATTGTTGAAAAAAAACAAACAAACAAAAAATACACAAGACCAATAACCATGGAACATGAAAGGCTGATGTGATTGCAGATGATGCATAAAAGGAGGCAAACGTTTCTCATCTTCCTTGTCATCATCCACTGCTGTGAGAATCCTTGTTTTGGCGCTTTTACGCTCCAGTGAACTTGTGACATTCACGAACTGCTAAGTTTACATTAAAGCTTACATTAAAGCAATCGATTTACACCTATTAATGATCTATTAATCGTCTAATTGACATTTAAAACATTCCAAGAGTTATTCAATTGATTAAATCATTTAATTAATCATAAATTGTTTGTTTTAATTTTTGACATCACGATCGATCGAGATCGCTTTGGAAGTTAAGACAATGTAATAATGCATAACTAATAACTAACGATAGGAAAAATAAATGAAGTAGTAATAGTAGTAGTAGTAATAATAATAATAATAATAATAATAATAAATGATGATGATGATGATGATAATGTTAATAATAACACTAATAAATATATTCTATTGATAATCAAGTAACTTGATGTTAATTTAGTTTCTGACGTCATCCACACAACACGTTCTGCCACTGGGAAACTTGACAAGAATCATGGGTAAATGAGTTGATCTTTATCAGTAATAAATTTACATATTTATTTCCACTTAATTAATTTATAGCATTAGTAAATAGCGATTATTATTTTTAATTAATTCCAGAAAGTATGGATAATAATAACATATTAAGGCTTATTGTTTATTATTGCGCCGTATAATAAACCTTTTGTATTTAGCCGGTCTTTTAAGTGCATCCGAATGGGATGTGAAGGCACTTTTTAATCGATCTACCATTTATATAGCGCCCCTACCCGAGGGCGTTCCCTGGCGGTGCAGGCTGGGTTGCGAACACGACACATTACGACTGTTGCTATTACGACCGCATGCAGGAACGCAGCCCATTTGGCCAACATAAACGCCAATTTACATACAGGTGATATCAGTGTCTTCATAGGACGTATGAACTTTTAATGTCGTGCTTTGTAGGTAGTTATAAGTTATGTTTGAATCACGCTACAATATTCAATACACAATATTCAGATATTGAATCTCAATGTAAGGTTAAGGAGACTATATCAGGAAACGATATCCCATGAAGATATTATACTATCAAGTCATTGGCTGCCTCAACCTTGTCATGGGTTAGGGTTAGGATTAGGGTAATTTTTGTAAAGTTATTGTGAGAAGAATAACCACTAACAAGATTATAATATCGTAATCAAATTTCAATTAATTACTTATTCATAAATTAGATTTAACTTAACTTAAAATGTCTAATTTAAACATTTGTAGAAAATTGAATGATTAAAGTTAGAATTAGTGTATCATTAAGTACTCATTCATCGTCAGCATCAACTCACATCAGCACCTCAGTCACCGTCTACTCACCGCTGAATCAATCAACCCTTAATTTCTCGCATTCCCAGGACCAAAAGCACTGAAGATGTCCATTACCCATCGTTAGCAAACCTCGCCACTTTGAAACACAGCCACGATAATGGAATCATCCAGACGAAACCAGATGAGAACGACAGTGGCGACAGCAACTTCTCCGCCGCTCCAAACGCTGCTGACGTCGCAGCTGATCAGCATGACGGCGCATCAATTGAAATGCCCGGGTACGAACAATTTCAGGATTTGCTTCCATAAATTTCAATCTGAGAAAGTCGAATTACAGATTCAAGAATGTTGAAACAATGTTTGTTTAACAATTACAAAATTAATTCAATTTTGTAGTTATCTCATTGGTTAGTTAATCCACAACAAGCACCTGTTTCCAGAACTCACATCACTCCGATGGCCAGGCGCGGACTGGGAGGCAGGCGATTATCGAAAAGATTCGCTCTGAAACCGATTAAACGAAACGATAACAACAAAGGAGAACAATCTTTTTCCCAAACCTCATTCAATGGATCCCATCAAGAATTTCCAGAAGGCGCAAAATCCATAATCAGTAATTTGGGAAGATTACTCAACAGTCCAAGATACTCGGTCGAGCCAAAGAAGTTCAATTTGAAATTCTCAAAGACACCAGACATCGAGAAGGTGACAACTCAAGTCGACAGGCAGGTGGATCCAATTCATGCCTGCGTTGAGGCTTACTGCTCCAGGTCAGACTGGGAGCTGGAGGACTACCTTAGCTGCATTTCACACCATTGCTTGGCCACTGTCGCCATTTCGGGCAAAAGAGATTTGGAAGGGAAGAATATTTTCTCAGTTTTTTCTTCAAGGCAAAAACTAAGACCTTCAAAATCTAGTTTTTCGATTGAACTTAATCGAGGAGACATTAATGAAACCAATGATCAGAAAGCCATCAACCAGCAGTCGGTACTGGAGTTGTTACGCAAGATGCTGAAGATTAGCAGAGATAACTCCGAAGTTAAAGGTCTTCTCTTGACCCTCCCAAACTCGCACCATCTGCCCCTGGATGACATCAATAGAAGTTATCGATATGTCGATGAAGAAACCAATGGTCAGGAAGTCGTTGATAATATCGATAAAGTCAAAGAAGGTGATGATTTACCAGAGGTTGGGGAAATTTTATTTGATAAAATATTATTAATAGATTCCACATATGTGTGCATTTTTATTTCCATCTGCCTCGAATAATTAATTAATAATATATCAAAATGATATTTAAATTGCGAGTAAGATAATAATAGATCAAGAAAATACATTATAATTTAATCTAATTTATATTAGTAGACTTAATACTATTCGCCTGCAATACAATACACTTTTACATAATTTTTCATCTGGCACAACAACTTTTTCATACAAATAAAAACTCACACTAAAATAACTCACATTATACTATTATTCTCTATTTATAACCAGTGGCTGAATTAATGAGCTTAATTACTTAATTATTAATATTATTATTTCTCTACCGATTCGACTGAAGATCAAGCGATGGTTGAAGTACATGCTAGGACATGAAAAATCTTGGACCCAACACGACAACAACAGTAACAGCAACAACAGCTACAGGAGACGACGAAGTCACGAAATTCAGTTTGAGAAGTCACCACATATCATGGTCACAAACTCCAAACAACGACGAAACAATTTCGATAACAACAACAACCAGCGTATGAAGAAAGAAAAGCTAAAACCTGATGCTACGCCTATAGCGGAACTGGCAGCCAGATTGTCCAAGAGAGGTTTCAACGATGTCTACAATACCTGCGTCCAAAGTAACTGTGGACATGACGGGAGCAGAGGATTAGTTTACTACAGCTGCATACAGAACCACTGCGGCTGATTATTGAAGGCGTTGATTATTGATATTGAAATGTTTCAACATCAGTCAAGCGAATTTTAACCGTAGACTTAATAAAATACCATTGCATTGTGTTTTGTTTTCCTGGTTTTGGCTTTCAACGGGTCTTTAATAAAAATCTTGGTTTCTTCATTTTACAAAATGGAAGAGTGGCAATAGTTCATTTCGAATGACCAGTAATTGTACAAAAATTCTTAAATGTCTAAAACTTCGAGACAAAATTTTCGGAAGACTTTCTAAACCAAGAAAATACTAATAATAGTGACGTAGTATTTACTTTCCTGTCCTGCGTTCCACAACGTAACGATTAAAAAAGTTAACTTAGGATGTTTCTCCTAATTTTCAAACTGCATTAATTACTTTATATTTTTAAATCAATATTTTATATAAAAAAAATTAAATTGCTTCTTCGTCGTTCAAAGCAGAAAAAAATTTTTCCAAGGGTTTAATACATTTTAGAACGCAACCTCTGTTAAGTTCCATGGAAAACAGACGAAACGAAATCCGTATCAGTCTCGCTACTACTTCAACAGGCCCGGAATGTTAAGTCGTCATCGCTGGCATTTCAAAAATCCAAATATTCTAACTCATCTGTATGAATATTCGGGATCAAAATAAAGATCGAATTAAAGGCCTTAACGCCATAAGCATTGCTTCGTTGCTAGCGAGGAAGCCCCGACCAGATTTTATAGTTTTTCACAAACATCGAACCACCTAGAGTTGGGAAAATTTGTGTGGAGACGGTTTTATTCAACAATCACCTGGATTTAAAAAATAAATAAAAATCACTTCTTTCCAGACTCAGTATTAACGCCGAGAACAACAAATTGATGTTATTAACAATAAAGCTGCAATTAAATAAGCAGACCTGGCTTTGCTCTTAATGAGAATGTAGGGCTTCCACTTGAGCAAGCTTCACAGGAGATATTTAGCGAATGTTACGAGGCCACGGCCAATTCAGTAAATCATTAGGCTTTATTACTACTTAACAAGGACAAGGACAAGGAAATATTATCATAATATTCTGATGATTAAAAATGAATGAATACAGAGATAATACTTAGATATCTAAATAAAGCATAAATTGACTTGCATCATCAACAAATGGCTTCAAAGATCGGACGTCATCTTTTCATCGAACATCTCATTCTATAGACAGCCATGGTATAGTCAATACCATAATCATCATGCTAATTAATTATAACGGCTAATTAATAAAGAACAAATAATGAGAATAACATCCGTTACCGAGGCAACAAATCCATGGTAAAATGAATTTGTCTCCGACCATTCCCAAGATGTGATCATTGTCGAGTACATCTGTTAACTGATCAATTAAGTGACTAACTAACCATCAACGATGGGAAGCAAAAACCATCGAAAAATATAAATTGAAACGAGAGGAGGAAAAACATCAAAAGTCTCATCTGCTCTAAAATAAAAACTGTCGAACAATCTGGAGTTTTCAATAATGGTGACGATGACGATGTTGATGTTTAGTATCGATGATGATCGTGATAGTTTCGTCAACAACGGAAGTACGCAATAAGGCCACAATGGATACAATCGAAGGCACAAAAGTGTCTCAAAAACAAACTCAAAGTGAACAAACTCAGCGATCAATACTAATAAATCGGGATCAATTTAAAACAATTAAAAATGCTGGGTCACCAATAACAACAGAGGGAGATCAAGGATTGCGGGAAAGATGGCGGCGATGATGATGATGACGATGGCAATGGAAAAAAGACTGTCATGGCAGTAGAAATCCTGATGATGATGCCTTGGAGATCAACTGCGGTAGTTTAGAGGTAGCACTCAATACATCGACAATACCAACAACAGATAGGCGAACAAACTGCAACCAACAACAAGGCCTGACTTCACGTTGGCAGTTGCACTGTTGGACGATCGACCCTCGAGTTGTTGAGCATTCCCTTGGTAATAGTTTCCGTAGAAACTGTTGTCGTGGTCGTAGAACACCTGAGATGCACCAAGGCGCAGGGGAGTTGTTGTGGGTTTGTTGCCCTGCAGGGCTGACCTGGGTGCAAAGAATAGGTCCAAAAATCACGGTAAAGAATCTTTTCAAAAATTGATTGAGATTATTATCATTCAGTCGATTGCTTGCTTAATTACAATTATTATCGAGTTATTGTTACTCTGTCATTTCTCTTGCAGATGTGATTAATTAAATGTGCCTACCATCATCATCAACATCACTACTACCAGTATCACCATCATCATCAAAACCAACAACATTTCCAACATAACAATGAACACTGCTGCCAGTGTTCATCCCCATCATTTCTATAATCACCATCATCATTGTCATCATCACCATCACCATCATCATCATCATCACAGCCTACTTGAAGAGAGAGAGCATCGTCTTGAATCCCTCGGCGATGCTCTCCTTGTCTCTGAGTTCGAGTTTGAAGGCGACGTCCCTCGAAACGTCCCTGACGAACTCGTCCGACATCAACGTCCGCGTCTTCACGTTCGTCGACACGTACAGCTGCAGGTGTCGGTCGAGGATCAGAATTTTGCTACTCGAATGACTTAAGTGAGTAATGATTACTAAGCACATTAATCGCGTTTCAATGCAATTATTTTTTTGTTTTCATGCCAGGCAAGTTGGCTCGGCGGGTTGCGTCACGAAGGCAAGTCGTTAGGTGTCGTGCGTTCATCATCGTCATCACCATCACCGTCACCATCATCATCACCACCACCATCATCATCGGCCCTGACCGACCATGTTGTCTTCCATGGAGTAGAATATGAGCAGATCCTCATTGCATCTCCCCATGTTCCAAGTAGAGAGGAGTGCACCTGAGAAGTACCTCGCTTCGCTGAGTACGGCATTGTCGTACAGGTCGTTCGAGTCACTGATTGTTGTCAAGGCAGTGGTGGAAACAACAACGATGGTGATGTGTAAGTAATAACAATGGTGGTGATGATGATGAATGTGTCATTTGATTGAATAACCGACGACGATTGCGACGACAACGATAGTAATGACGAATTATTTTCATGAAAATCCAGATTTTTAACCACCATGTTAAGATATTGAAATGTTTGCATCTTCAACAAAATATTCTCACCACTCAATGAGTCATAACAGCACTAAAGTAACCCACATCCAAACCATTGTCACCTCCTAAAGGCCAGCATCTCTGTGCCAATCTGGAGTTTCATCTTCTTGATCATGGCTAACCCAACCATGTATCCTCCCCAGCCACCAGACTTTCCACAGACAGAGAGGGAGCAATGACAGGGAGTCTCATTGTAGATGGCCCTTATTTGATCATCCAACTGGAAGGCTGTTGAATGTATTGTAATTGTTGTTAACATATATGGCATCATATGCATAACCTCAGACTTGCTTCTTTTTAGCACTCTTTCCCAAGGGTGCTTGTGGCAGTGCAAGCTGGTTTGAAAAAGAACACATTATGGTTTTGCTTTTGAATGCAGCCCTCTGAGCTAACTTGCATATATTCAACTTTTTTTAGCTGGATGATCATTTTTCCACAAATGGTTATGGATAATTATTGCCATCAAAGTAGTCGTTGCAAGTTTCTATCAATTGAATTTTTAATGGTTCTCCCAATTTAAGACTTTACTTTATCGACGTAATGGTCAAACCACATATCCAAGGCATTCAACATGATTTGTTTCTAATACGACATAAAGCATCTTTGGAGGTGCAACATGAACAGACATTATGGTATGTAATATATACTGATGACTGTATATATCTTAGTCATGCAACGGACTTTAATCAAATAAATAAATAAAGTATTAGTTAAAATACATACGGACCTTGCTCCACTGTGATCAATCCGTCTGGATCGCACACATGAGAACGCATTCCCTTCCGCCCACATTTGTCCAAATCAATTAAAGGATTTCCGATGTCGTCAACGGTCCTTTGCGAAAAGATAGTCTGACATTTGCTGAAATCGTGAAAAAGTAAAACAAAACAAAATAAAATCATTTGTCCGAATAAGGTGTCTCAAATAGTTATATTTCTCAATTTTGCTGATGTTTACGGAACTTAATAATGTTTAAAATATTTACAAACAAATCGGACGTATTTAAAAAGTGAAGTACATATTTAATATATTTTAACATTCTATTCAAATCAATCTTGTCCAATACTCAATAAACATTTTAGATTTGTTACAGGTAAATAATAACTGTGCTGGGTTTTTAAGCCAAGAAGTGATAATTGTATGCCATGGATCAACAGATCCTGAGATAAAAAAAAATTAAAAACTCGGTGTTGGTAAATTTGTGGTTAAATATATGTCAAACTTTAAGCCTCCGAATTGATCAGTTTCAGTTTCAAATTTATGAGAAACTGCGAAGTTAGCTATGAATTAAAATATTGATCGATTAGTGAACCAGTTTAGATAAGATTAAGTAAGCTTTAGTTTTTAAGTATTTTACATCATTAATGTTTATATTGCCGTTCTAGAAAAATAATGTCTGCAAATATATGTAGAAACTTTTTTCAATCTGTTTAAAAATACAATAATTATATTTAATTTTTTTAAATATTTGTGTACAAAATAATTTTTAGAGGCATGTGATAAACATGTAATGTTTTGTTGTAAAAAAAACTAGCGCGCATTATATCTAGGCGACGGAAGTAGTGATAAAGTTGTGAAGTAAAGTTTAATGGCGGAATAGACGTTCTGTCACATTTCTTTTTCGTCTGCTTTTAACCGTTTTTCACGTAACATGAAGTGTTAGAAGACTAATAAAATTATTATTTCAAGGCTCTTCGTTTGTTTAGAGAATAAAAATCTCTGGTAAGAAGATGTGTTATCGTTTTATTTGAATCTTGTCTAGGGCTCGGTTCACGTTCATGTTTGGAGTTGAAACTTGCCGATTTTACTCTGTGCAATTAAACTGAGATTAGGAAGTGACTTATGGCTATTGGCCCGTTCGGTTTATCAAATTTCTGGCGACTAGTTGCCCAGCTTTGTTTAGTTAGGTAGTGTACAGATTGGGAGTTTGTTATTGTTTCAAATGTTGTTGCTTGTATGGAATTTATTGTCGCGCGGTAGAGTTAGCGTAATCAGATCGAGTTGCAGGGAAAGCGGATCTGCTGAGCGGGCTTTGCTTTGTCGTAATTGATAATAAAGTTTTCGACGTTTTGAGTCATCTTTGGTTTGAGCTAAGGCATTTGAAATGAATTAATGTGATAAGACATAAATTTATGGATTTCTTTACTTTAAATATGTAAGTATTTTCACAATGAAAATTATGAAACTTTTGGAGATGTGAAATCATTTCTGGCAGATGCGATTGCATCATGCACCTGCTTCTTGTTTAAACTCTTTAATGGCTTGCATCAATGGAGGTTCTGCTTTATTTTAATATTTTATATTAAAATATAATAAAAATATTTTAATGCTTGTAATATTGCAGACAAGCAGTTGGCAACAAGAAGTCGTTAGAAAGAAGAAGCCAAAGAACAATACGAATCAACAGGATTCCATAGCGTTGAAGAATTTGAAATGATGTTTTAAAGAAACCAAGAGGCCACACAAGAAGAAATAAAAGAATACAGACGACATTGGCCTAAAAAGGAATCATTTTAGTTTTGTTGTAAATAGGAAAAATTCTTTTGAAGAGAAGTGTTTCGTCGACAATTTTTGCTCGGTTTTTTGAGAAGCAACAAAGACAAACACACAGGAAAGTCAAAGAAAAGGACTTCAAATCTTAATTAAACAAAGAGAACTTACAAACAACAGGGTTGAAAACAAACCTGTGATTAATTAAGAGAACGTGGATTTAGGATAATACACTTGTACAACGAGGTCTCAGACAAAAAGCCTTCTCAATTTTACAGAGGAATTGTACTGAAACTATTAAATCGCTTGCAAATCTGAGGCAGCAATATTCAAAAAAGTCGTCTGCTCGAAAAAACTAAAGGCAACAAAAAATACAATTAACACTTGAGCAAACGGAGAGATTTGTAACAATCCAGTGAAATCGTAAAACTTGGTTTCATTCAATTTAGCAATCAGTCTCGAGAGAAGTTGTCCGTTACCTGAATATTATTGAACTCGAGTCGAATAATAATAACAATCATCATCATGCCTACGGCGGACTATCGCATCCAGGACGTCTGGCATTCGAACCTGGAGGAGGAGTTTCGAAAGATACGATACGTTGTCAACAGATACCCCTACGTTGCCATGGTGAGTGGGTTGATATTTGATGATTGTTGCCACGACAATTTTTCAGCTCAAGCATTGAATGTCTGGAAGCTGGATGAGATGTTGAATTTAATGAATTTATGTCAGTTGCGAGCAAAACTTCATGATTGCGGTTATATTTAATTGCAACAGGAGCGATTTAGTTAGGATATTAATATTCACCTTGAAGCTATTTTTGTGTTAATAGCGAATCTGTTGATCGGATGAGAAAAGCTGATTGGACTTTTTACTTAAGTAGGGAATTATGAATGGCTTGCTGGACTCATGAGTTGTTCTGCTTGAAATCATTGTGAACTTGAAGTGTTTGATGGCAGTGAAAACTTTAAAAATTAGGTCAATTTAGAGTCAATTCCACTTCTTATTACCTTTATCTTGGACTTTATCTATCATAAATTTACTACATTTCTCTGATTTCTCCTTCTGTTGGTTGGGTTGTTGGTTATCATCTGTTTATTGTGTTTACTGTGAGGACTGTAAAATTATTATACATCTAGAATCGTCGTTACTTTCTACCTACCCAAGATTTTAGAATAAACGCGGTCCAGGGAACCCAGCGAGTCCTACACAGTTCGAACCTTAAAATAATTTTCTCGAGAAAAAGCTGTTTAAATTTAACCTTTTATTACGTGTCGTGACAAATACAAATGTGACGACGAACGTCGACAGGTCTACTGAGCATTATCATGTCATACTCCCCATCACCAACATAGCCTGTCATGCTCACAATATCTCAACATTTGTCATAAACGCCATTTGTTCGAAGCGCTATAAGTTCTGAGTGGGATCCAAGAACATGCTCCTTTAATTGGTACTCACTCGAATGCCTTACATGCCTAGAAGACCCACAAAGCTCTGGTTTGGGGGAGGAATTTTGGTTCTCCTTTCAGTCGACCATGTATGGGTTGGTCATGTGAGGTACTCTATCTTGATGTTGCGGTCGTGTTTTTATCGACCGGAGGTGAAGACTGGATTGGAGGCGACTGTTAATTGCATTGCTAATTTAATGACTAAGACAACAGACAACAACTAAGACAACAGACAACAACTAAAACAACGAGTTTTCACTGTCTCGTCTGATGTCATTCGAATGGTATTTTGTCAACAACTCTGTTCAGTGGTTTTTGTTGACATGAGAATTCAAGATTGCCACTGCTGTTGTTGTTGTTGTTGATGTCATTGATGTTATCATCTTTGATCACTGGTGTCGCAACTGCTTGGCAGTCACAGTTGTTGTGGCAATTTTTGTAACTTTGTCGCTCAGGATACCGAGTTTCCGGGGGTAGTGGCAAGACCCGTGGGGGAGTTCAAGAACAACTCGGACTTTCAGTACCAGCTGCTGAGATGCAATGTGGACCTGCTCAAGATCATACAGGTGATGTGTACACCAATCGTGACTGTCACCATCTTCAGACTTATGCCTTATTTATAATATATCATTATATATGACACTTTTATAATTGTCGTGCCATTATTATTATTATCATCGTCATCATTGATCTCTTCCGTTGATGATGTGGTTGATGATGAAGCAATAGTGTTGACGTGACAGCCACGCGTGGTAGTCGTGCTATTCTGGCATGGTTTAATAATAACAAATACTCAAAGTAGTTTTTTGTTGTTTAAATCAGGTTGGGTTGACGTTCTTCGACGACACGGGGAGCACACCTCATCCGACCTGCACCTGGCAGTTCAATTTCAAGTTCAACCTCACGTTAGTTCATCTTTTTGAGTAGATTATTAGACCTTTACAGTGGTGTTTGTGGAGGGGTATGCATGCTTGAGCAGGCATGGTCTTGTTGAGCCATTCTTAGAAGTAATTTCCTGTCATGATTAATAAAAAGAGTAATAATAATAAAAAATAATAATAGTTGATTTGTAAGGCACCAACTGCATGGCATCAGTGGCACCTCATATTTTTTGTTGTCCTGGCTTCATGTTGCCCTGAAAAGATGAGTCCCCAGGTGACATTCGAGGAGCTCCAGGGATGGTCTTACGAGGGGAGGTGTTCCAGACGACAGGGGGGGCATACGAGAAGCCTCTGTTGACAAGGTGTCATACCCATGTATCGACTGGTCAGCGTAATTGAATGGTGGAAGAAGAACAAAAACCAGGTTCTTGGTAGTGGAGAATGAGGTGATAGAGATAGGATGAGCTGGATGGCCAGACAGCTCGATATGTCATGAGGGCGATTTTGAAGACATGTGATTATGGATAGGCAACAGGTACAGGTGATGACGATGGCGATAATGTCAAAAGCAAAAGTAATTAGGTAATGTCAGGTAATTGGATGACGTGGACTCTGTGAGAAAGGTGAATGCGTGGTCGGATGCTTAGCGTAGAACCGGGCGTTCTTCGCGCTTCACAGATTTCATTTGTAAACGTGCCTATCGATGACCGGCATGTCTTTCAATTTCTTCACTTCAATGTGTTTCCATGTGAGTTTGGTGGTTTGTAACGTACATATTATTAGACGTGTAATAGCAATATGACATGTTTGCCGGACTAATATATGCTCCTCATGGTGGTGGTTGATGCTGATGCTGATGGTGATGCCACTTCATATTGATGACCCTGTTTTGGTTCCCACTGATCATATTTTCAAACTGTATTGAAAACACTGGTAGAAAAGGTGATTACACATTTCATCTGCAACCTGCTACTACTCCTCTCCACTCTGGGCTTGGCTTCTTGTACTATGAATCCTGAGATAAACCAGATCTAATGTTGTTTGTATTATTTCACTTTTATTGGTGTGGTTGCTTTTAAAATTTTTTAAATTTATTTCATACCGTGAGTTTTCACGACCCAGACTGACTAGGGTTAGTGGCGATGATAACGATGCTAGCATGAGTATGTACATATCAGGGCCTCTGATAAGGTTTCCACAGTGTAATGTCAGCGGCTGACATTATATATATTATCGTGATAACCTATTAAATGATGAATCATATGATTCTAGTTAAGTTGGCAAAGATCCTAGGAGTGTTAGTGTTGAAACACACGATGGCAGATGAGACCATTACCAGGATTGCAACATTGCGAAGCTGACTCAATGCACGATTGGGGTCGTCAGACGTCGATGATGTCAAAAGTCTTAATGTAATGTCATTCGAAAAGTACATGGCAATGAGCTCATGATGATGATGATGATGATGATAACGTTTACGATGTTTAAGTATTGACTCAGACTATTGACTCAATAACAAAGCCAACTCATGTCAACAGTTACTTCATTGATGATGACACTATTATTATTACTATACTACTACTACTACCACTACTATTATTATTATTATTATTATTATTATTATTATTATTATAATTATTATTATTATTACCATCATCATCACTATCATTTGAAAAACATCACAAATTCATTGGCTGTAAATTGGTTGACCCAAAAAACTGAATGCAAGACAAAGTGATGTGCAAATTTATCCTCTTCATCACATTACAATGCGATTGCATTCGTTATTAGTGACCAAAATTGTCATTAGCAATCCATTGTTAAGTAATAAATGTACACTGACCGATAAATTTAATTTGTTTATTTATCAAAGGGCCGACATGTACGCCAAGGAGTCGATCGACCTGCTGACAGAGTGCGGCATTCAGTTCAAGAAGCACGAGGACGAGGGCATCGACGTGGTGCAGTTTGCCGAGCTGTTGATGACCTCGGGGGTCATCCTCAGCAACAGCGTCAAGTGGATCTCTTTCCACAGGTGCGTGTGCACGTGTCAACGTGCGTGCGGTTGCGAATGTTTACAGCGCGTGCGACTTCGAAGTCGCTCGCTCGGATGTCGAAAAGACGATTTCGCCGACCGTGAATTCGTCGTTTGGCAAAATCCTCGATTGGCCCGGTGCAGTGGGACAGTTTCCAGGGACCCTGAAGTGGTTCGGGGAGAATATTACGAGCGATCACCCGACAAATATCAGATTCAGAAGACGTCTCGTTCGCGACCGAGCGAACTGTCGTCGTGCAGTTGCACGGATTTCATCGTGGACGTCGGCACCTTCTGGTCATTTCACAAAGGAAATGGAAATCTTTTATGGAAGCCTGCCGAATGCATGACACTAACCGTTTGAAAGTCAGATGGCTCCCTAGGGTCCAATGTGATCCAATGCCGATTCGGTCGTTGTCATTAATGTTAAAGTCGTAGGGTGTGGATTCCACGATGATAAACTAATATTTAGTATATTGGCACAAATATTAACTTTAATACATACTGCTCCATTATTATTATTATATTATAATAATAATTAATTTATAATAATATATATATAATATGTAATTATAATAATAATAATTGATTAATATTTTATTAATATTATTATTATCATTATTACCAAGAAAAGTGTAAAATTGGCTGATCGTCGTCGTAACGAACACTCGTTCATGCACAGCGGCTATGACTTCGGTTACATGCTGAAGATACTGACCTGCCTGCCGATCCCATCCGATGAGCAGGAGTTCTTCGAGCTCATCAGGATCTACTTCCCCAACATCTACGATGTCAAGTATCTCATGAAGAGCTGCAAGACTCTCAAGGGAGGATTGCAGGAGGTCGCCGAAGAGCTCGAGGTGAGCAGGACGGGCGGATGAATTGGCGAGTAGAACCGGTGAATGAGCGGATGAACTGATCGGGGATGGATGATTGGTGATAAAATGGGTGAACCATCAGTCACTGATGTAGTATTTGTATTTGTACTTGGAGATGAAACTTCCGTGATGATTCTTCTTCCTCAGGTGCAGAGGGTCGGCCCGAAGCATCAGGCCGGAAGTGACAGCCACCTGACTGGCCAGGTGTTCTTCAAGATGAGGGAGGTGGGTTGCAGTTGATGTTTCATTCACTGTGAGAACATACACTTTGAACTCTAAAGTTTCTGGCAATGTCAACGGTTCAACTTTGCTTTCGTCTCCTTCTGTGCAGATGTTTTTTGAGGACCACATCGACGACGCCAAGTACTGCGGACACCTGTACGGCCTCGGCGCAGCTACGTCGTCAACGGCTCCAATTGCTCCTCCCTCCTACCCTCCAACCTATCCCAGAACAACCTCATTGGATTGGCCAATCAGCAACAGACGGTAAACAACAACAACAACGTCGTCCCCTCCTCTGCAAACAGCAACAATTGCAACGGGGATTTGGGCGGATCTCCCCATCCCACGACCAACGGAAATTCCGGACCGGCGCACGCCGCCGGCGGTCAGGGGAATTGAACCCACCTCCTCTCGACCGAGTCGATCCGGATCTCCGGGCACTACGGAGGAGGGAGTATGATGTAGAAGGCTGAAGATGAATACGAGAAGATGCTGATAATGATCGCACTCTGTGGTGGTGGTTTTGATGACGATCGTGGTGACATTTGTTGATGTGGATTCGGGTGATGGTCGGGAAAGCGATGGAACGAAGACAAGAAACGTGGTGGTGATTGTGATGATGATGATGATGACGACGACGATGACAACGATGACGACGATGATTTCAGCTTCGCTCTCCTAGAGGTCGGATCAGACCTGTTCGATAAGATTCTTGCTTAATGCAATCAATGCCTCCGAGGCTTTTCTACTGTGATGGTGATGATGACGACGACGATGGTGGTGACGATGGCATTATGTTTCATCATTCATAACAGGATTGGGTGAGTCACCATTGTAAATGTATCTTCATCATCAATCAGTCTTACTTGGGTTCTTGCCAGGGAAGTGTTTGCTGGTTATTGGGTGTATTGGTGGTGGTGGTGATGATGATGGTGGTGAATATATTAATATTTATTTATTATTATATTATTATTTATATTTACTTATATATATATATATATATATATATATATATATATAAGTGCATAGCTGCTACCACCATCATCATCATCACCATAATTAAAGTTGCAGTTAGTGTTGTTTATTATTTATTATTTGCTATTTATTAAGACAGCCTTCCCATTGTTTAGCGTTTGTTATTTTTTGCCGGACGGTCGTCGCAAGTTGCCGTCGTCTTTACTTTTGTCGTCGTCGATGTCGACGACATCGTTTCAGGACGTGTCGTCGCAGCTTGTCTGTTGTCGTTTCAGATGTGATTGCTGGTTATGTGGCGATACTTTACATTACATTACAGTAAATTGTAACTTTTATTTTATTTTGTTATGATTGAATTACGTTATTTGAATTAATTAACGGATTGATTCGTTCACACGGGCCACGTTGTGTGTTTTCAGTTTCTAAGGGGGTTATCTTCTCATCAGTTACCATTGTTCTACCATTGAAAGAGTGTGACATTGTTGTTTGTATCATCATCAACATCATCATCATCACCATCATCTTTTGTCACTATTATCATTGTTGCTCTTATTTTCTTTGACACGTGTCCTCATGGGATGAGCATGGTTGGCATCGTCATCATCACCATCTTCGTTGTACTGTGAAATATTTGCGGTTGATTTCTGTTCAACTTTACGCTCGAAAGCAATTCGTTCGCGATCGCTCGACCGAGGAACGACCGGATCGTTTGGCAGACTTCGACTGCCATGGCGGCGCTTGGGCTTTCGGGGTTTTGAAGGCACGTTTTTAGAGTTTTTGTGTCGGTCGGCGCTGTGCCATCGAACACGACGATGGTCGCGAGGAACGAGTTTGCATCGGAGGCGACAGGTCTGAACTTTGTGCTCGTCTGTGAGTCGTACGAGACAGTCTATACTTGCACTCTCTGCAACTCAGAAGCATCTTTCGAAAATAAACGATGGATCGAAAGGGTCGACGGGAGACTCCGACCTCAGTCTGGACTTGGACTTGGTCCGATCTCAATCCGGTCTCGGTCGTTGAAGTTGTTTTGGGATTTAAAGGATTTCCCTTTCTTCTCCTTGACTTCACTCACCAAACATGGTGACACGGTTTCTGTGGTGATGAAATGTCGGTCCTCGACGCTCGATGCCACGGACGCTTCGATCCGTCGCGTCGTCTGCGGCCGATCATCGAGCCTGACCGTCGCCGGCAGAGGGCCTTCTGCCCGCCACCATGAACCGGGCCTCGTCACCTGCCTACCCCGTCAACACCGCTGTTTGTCTTATCACATTTTCAACTGTTTGAAAGTTGTTATTTCTGCTTCATATCTTCTATGCGGTCGTCGGACCACAGTGGTGAAGTCGATGGTGATGGTGATGATGATGATGACGACAATGATTGATCATCTGATGTTCATGATGACAATGCTTTTTTAACATTTTGTACTTGATTTTTGACTTGTAAAGAGTCCCTTTCACCTCGTCGCCATGACCAGCGGTGATGATGATGGTCACAACAACCACTTTTACTGCTAGTTGATGATGATTGCAATGATGATGTTGATTTTTACAACCTTCATCCGTATTCTCTCACCTTTGGAGGATAGGCTGGGATTTCCCGATCGAGGTTTCGGCATCGTTTTGAGAGGTTTCAGTTTTGTTTTTTTTTAATTTTTAATTTTTCGACTCGAGTTCATTGATTCTGACGTTTCTGACCTTCGTACTCACCTTTGCTACAACGATGACAACTATCCTTCCTCCCGAATGTGGTCGAGCGGGGCGCTGACGTTCGAGACTTCTATCATGTCAGCTACTGAATTCCACCTCGACAGCGGAGTTTACCCGGTCCAGTTATTGCTCTCAGCTTGACTTTACTTTAGGAGGTGGTATTCCCAGCGAGGGTCTGCGGTTGTCTACGGCAGCTTCTCTGCCGTCGGCTGTCGCCGTCGCCTTTGTCACGATTATTGTTTATTTATAATTATAATTTTTAGATTTCAAATTAGACGGAACCGTTAGCGTCGTTAAGAGCGCCTAAAGAAAATTCTCCTGACGCATTGGGTTCACATTCTTCGCTTCCTTGCATTAGAGTCGAGATTGGCTTCCAGTTTTTCCGATTGTTTGCGTCGCCATGTTCCTCGTCTTCGCTTTCTTGACCACTCGACAATTATTCTGACGTCGGTTTCTGCCATCATCATCATCATCATCATAATCGCATCCATCTCCAAGCCCTCCTCGTCCTGTTTAGCTGTCGCACGCCTATCGTTCGTTTCGATTGAGGAGTCCTAAAGCTCTGAGAGAGACTCTAAGGAAGCTTTTCTCCTTTTCTGCCCGAGAATTCTAGGAGTTTCTTCTGTTCAAATTTGACCTGTTGAGGGAGATTTTGATTTGAGAGAGAGGATTTCTAAGTTAGCACCGTTAATAAAGAATGACGATTGTGCCGTTCGGACCTTGTTTCCGTGCTACTGATCGTGTCGACTCGTTACCATGGTGACGCGGGGCTGGAGCCCAGTTGGATTGCTCCGCATCCCAATGGCTGGGTAGCTAGAGCATTGGAATTGATAGCAGAACCAAAGGGATTGCAGTCTATGTAGCCATGTGGTGGGTGAACTCTGATGGTGATGGACTCCTCAAGGGTGGGTTGGGGGGCTGCACCGTGACCTTCGGTTCGGCTTTGACCCAGACATCACGCGGAATAACAGATCGTCTTAAGCGACTTTTTCCGAGCTAAACTAGCCGACTAAGTGGGCACAGTCAACATTTCAGCACATCTCATCAATCGATTCAGAGCCTAGCACTGCAGCTGGGCTATTAATGTCACGCATTCAATGTGACATAATATAATTTATAATATGTAATGCATTCATTTTCACGCTCTTGAACAATCGATGAGCAACCTCTAAGCATTGAATGAATAGGCATCGCATCGTCACGAGCAACAACCGAAACACACTGGAGTCCGGATTTCACGCAGTCGGCAAAACGTGTCCATCACATGTTCAGATGGAGTTAACGATCATTATCAAACTCCTACGAACATTTTTAGCGGTGCTTAGTCATCGACCAAGCAGCCTCCGAACATCGTGAACTCGGGCCTGCCATGCAGTGGCTGCTGGGAATGGGGCCGCACTAGTAGCCCAACCAATAGAAATCCACGACTTGGTGATGCAAATCAAACGTAATCTATTAAGCTAAGTTAATGGTTCGATGGACTTGTGCTATCGATGAACGAGAAAGATGATAACCATGCCTACGTCCTCCCATATACATGGACTCCTAACTACCGATAGAATATAGATGAGCACGTTAAAATTTAAATACCACTGACAAATTAATTACTTAATCAACTGAGTAAATGATTAGCCAACTCAAAAATAATCACGTGGTCCCCAACCAGCCTACGCCGAACAATGAACATAAAGCTGAAAAAACTGAAAGGAAAATTTCCTCGTATGATTAATTCCAAATGTTTTTACGCATCAATCGGCAACCCTACAACATTCCGATCAATCGACAGCCAGAGTCCATGCAAGCCCATTCGACGTCGACCTATCCCCTCCGTCCAGCCCTCGCCCTTCCCCGGGTTGGGAATGGTCAGCCTTTCGTCGAGAGGATGAGCGCCACGATGAGACCGTAGAGACCAAGGACTTCGGCAAAGATGAGGATGAGGATCATCCCCACGAAGAGACGGGGCTGCTGAGCCGTACCACGGACGCCCGAGTCTCCGACCACTCCAATGGCAAATCCGGCTGCCAGGCCCGATAGGCCGACGCTGAGACCTGCACCGAGGTGCATGAAACCCCTTGAATTGGAGAATTTTTGATGCTGTTATTACTTGGATAAATAATAGCAATGTTAACTTCGTTAAAACCAAGAATAATTATTGAGTTAATTATGTCAGGCACCATTTTGATTACATAATTACTTGAACATGGTGTAGCCGTTGTTGATGTCGTTGGCGATGAGGGCAGCCACCACCAAGCCGTAGATGGCGATGATACCAGCCATGACCACCGGAATGATGGACTTCATGATCAACTCCGGCCTCATGACGGCCATGGCGGCTATGCCGGTGCCCGACTTGGCCGTGCCGTAAGCTGCACCGAGTGCTGGAGAAAAATTATAAGTTGATTGAGTGGTTGAGTGGAATTGCAAGGTGATTCATCCAGGTTTGTCCAAGTGAGAGTAAATGAGTGAGTCTCTTACGTGTAAATGTTTGTTTACATTTGTAACGACCTAGTTAATTATTCATGAGAGTGGTCGGTAATTATTCATCTATCTCTGGAAGAAGTGCTCTGATTGGTCCCCTGTAAATAGCAACAGCAACGCAGACGACGATGGCGTCAGCAAACATATTGGTGCCAACGATGATCACGGTGATGAATGCGATGGCGATGATAATGATAGTAAACGGACAATGTCAAAGGCCATGTAATGGATCAAAGTTCAAGAGGTCACAGATAGTCAGGTTGGCCATGATAACGATGAAGTGCCCACTTGACTGACTGAGATGCGTTAATTAATAGATATTGACATTTCTTCATTTACTCGTATTATTTCTCCATAATTAGAAAAGCTATTTATATTTATTCATAAATACCTGCTTAGTAAATGTAATTATTCACAAACGTCATCCCCAGTCACATGTGTTTCATAACAACATTGAAATGAACCATGAAACGTCCAATTCATTAAATTCATTAAATTCATTAAATGCATTAAATTCATTAAATTCATTAAACGTTGTTTGAAACATCTGCTGGGTGGCTTGCCACGATGTAGGAAAAAAGGCTTGTAAACAACAACAATAACGACAACGACAACAATAACAACAACACAGCAAAGAGCTTACAGGTGGTGTCGGAGTTTAAAAATAAATTGGGCAGGTCATTTAAGCAGAGTAGAAATAGGGTCGGCCCTAAAACACTACCCCGAGGAACTCCACTGGTGACTGGGATTTCGTCGGAAATAAAGCCACTGATGGCAACTCTCTGAGTCCTTGAATTAAGAAAGTCTCTAAGCCATCCTCTCGCGTTGTTGCCAAGACCACATGCAGATAATTTGGTCATTAATTTAACATGAGAGACAGAGTCAAAGGCCGTACGAAAATCCAAATAAATGATATCCATATTTAACATAACATAACTTAACATAAGATTCATTTACTGTGGTTTAAGGAGACTAATGTCTGTGTGATAAACCACTCCTTTTTTAATCAATATCCAATTTTCGATGGTCGTATTTTAAATATTTCCACCGAATTTGAATATATTGTCCCCTCATCAAGCCTCAAGCTTATTCCAAAGATTAACTACTCTCGTGCTAAAGTAATTATTCTTCTTGAGAGTGTCCGTTACTTTCCTGTAAAGCTCACATCCATGCCCTCTCGTGGAACTGCTTTTGGTGGCCTCAAAGAATGTTCAGGTTTTAAATTACCTCTTCCTGTTAAAATCTTGAACGTTTCTCTGAGATCACCTCTACTTATCCTTATTTCTAAATTTGTAAGCTTGCATCTTCTTAATCTCTCTACATAGCTCATATTTTGTTTGTTATGAATGGTGTCAGTCCATTGTTGGATGCATTCAAGAATATTGGTTAAAGTTGATCTTGCTGGGATGAAGCCATGTTGGTTGTTATAAATCAGTTTGTGGTGTGTAAGGTGTAGAATTATGGATTTGTTGATTATTTTCTCCATCACTCTGCAGCAAGTTGTAGTTATCGATGTTGGTCTGCAGTTTTCAGGAGATGTAGTATGACCCTTCTTAGGGATGAGTGACACAAGGGCAATTTTCCATTTAGGGGATAATTTTATTAAATATTATTATCATTAATTCAGTGTTTACTGTTTGAAATAACAGATGTAAATAAATACAAATAAATGAAAAAAATAAGGTCAGCATTAAATATTAATTGAATAAACCACACAAATTAAATATTGAAATATTTTTAACAATTTAAAAACATCCAAACCAGACCACACACGAATATCACGAATGAAAAACAGAATGATGGAGCGACAAAAAGAGTAAAAGACACGTAGGAGAAATATATTTATATTGATGATTGAGAAGAGAGATATTGATAATTGAGAGGAGAGGGGTTGTAACTGCATTCTTCTGCACGAGGCAGCATGGGTCAGTTTGAACCAGGTGCAACAACATGTACCCTGATGAAGAGAGTTCATGAGGTTGTTGTTATTGCTGTTTGCTATTTTATTGTCATCGTCGTCGTTGTCATCATCACCACCATCGAAAAAATCAACCTGCTCAATTCTTTAAAATTACACGTGTATACATGCAATGGAAGCTTACGTGAGAATGAAATATTATTCATCATCATAACCGTCGCAACCATCATCATCATCATCATCATCACCATCACCACCACCATCACCAACATCATCATCATCATCATCATTGTCGTCGTCTCAGCAGAAGCCAACAAATTGCACTCACCGACTGACAACAAGCCCACACATCTAAATCCAAATCCAAAATCATTAACGAGAACTTAAAAACTGAATTGAAATAAAGCACTAAATAAACTGTCAGAAAACACAGGAGGAGTTAAATCCTCTTTCATTTGGCTTCGTCATCCTTCACGATATTTATTATTATATTTATTATTATATTTATTATGTGCGTGCGTGTGCACCGGAGCGTGAATTGTCATTACATTAGTTTGTCTCACCACAACAATCTTCAGCAAGCACATTATTACATTACTGCATTAATACATTATTGTTACATTAATCCATGAATCCATTATTCTATTACTGCTTTATTACATTATTATATTATAGCATGAATACATTACATACATTATTACATTAATCCATTACTGCATTGATGTGATACATCATCACATTATTGTTACATATATCATTACATACATTATTACATTACTTCATAATTACATTGCTGTATTTATGAATTTATGTTTATGTATTTATGTTACATTAACCCATTAATATATTACTGAGTTACCACATTATCGCGTTATTATATTATTACATTATTGCATTACTGCGTTGGAGTCAAGCTGTCGAAGAGTTGTGATTTAACTGACAATAATGAATTCATTATAAATGAATCAATCATTAGCGTTTGTTTAAAAATTTCAAACAAGCGAATTAAGAATTCTAAAAAGATATCGTTGCATTTTCGAAGTTTCAGAGTTTCAAAATTTCAAAGTTGATCCCCACAACAAGTGGAATGGAGTTTCGTCGTTATAACCGACTTAAGTCAAGTCAAAACGAAATCAACTCACAGCTAAAAACGATGGCTGAGGCGGCACCGACAGCGCCGAAGAACGGAGTGTATTCAGGATCGCCTTTCGACATTTTCTTGTGGATTTCCTTCGACTTGTAGAAGCAACGAATAACTAGCAACTTAGCTCTTCTTCCGGCCAACCGTCTGGAATCAAAATGGCGTGGAGTCTGCGTCCGAAACACGAACTTTTGAATTCAGCTGAGATTAAAACAACTCGACTTCTATCTCTAACTACGTCTCCGTGGTTATGAGATCCTTAGCGAAGAAAACCCTGCTTTTAAAGCGAGAAGTCCTAACGAGAACAGACCGGTCGTCGGCGATCGCCAAGCTATAGTCGCAGAAGGGCTGCGAAGCGCACGAGATTTCGTGAAAATTAAAATAAATAATGTTAATAAGATGATAATTATCTCCAAAATCCGAGAACGAGAGACAGGAAAATGAAAATCATGTGCAAGCAGAACGAAGCTAGCACTTGCTACAAGGGGAGAGCTGGCTGAAAAAATGGCGATCAATAAGCAGAGAATACACGACATGTTATTCTCTTCTACGTCTATTCATTCACGACTTGTATATCTGGTTGCGACCGCCGGCATTCTGGCCAGTGGATAGCTATTGTGTTAGCCCTGCTGGTTATTGTAGTTGTGAATAAGTTTGCAATTCCAACATGTCAGTTCATAATCCGCTCCTTTTTGCCTCTATCTTCGCATTCAAATTTTGATGCTTTGATTCTTTTAAAACGCTCTTTGGCTATTTTGTCTAGTAAGTCAAAATGAAGCAACAATATTTTTTTATCTAGAAAGTAAATTTGTAGCCAGATGATAATTGAACAATCCGATTCTGTTTCTCGATGGCAAACTTAAAAATGACCCGGTTGAGATAAACAGGTAACTAAATAATGGTTATAAAAATTTTGGTATTAAATACGCATCAAAAACCTTAAGAAACATGGATGAATAGAGCTTTGATGTCATTTTTTGTTATAATGTTGGAAATTGCTTTTGCATGCGCCGGAATTCTCGATTTCACCGGCATTCTCAAGATTTACTGCTTGTCAATCGAGATACGTAAATAAAAGAAGCATTTGGTTAAAAAAGTTTATTAGAATAACCGAGTTGTGCTATCTGGTGTATAACTCAGTCGTGCTCAAACGACTTCAAATCTCAGGAGCAAATTGGTGATTCTGCCAGATAGATAATTTTTTGTGTATTAAAATTAAATTACATTTTACGCAAAAAAAGTAAATACGGATTTTTGTAAAGATTGAACCACTTATTTAAAATTCACCTTGAAAAGATTTAACAGTTATTCTCGGTTCGCTAGATTTCACCCAACCATCATCGAGATTATCGCACCTAAAAAATCCAATAAACCGAACAACTTAAAAAAATAATTTATTTATGGATGTAAATATTTGTAATATTTAAATACAAAAACTTTACATCACCGTAAAAGCATTCCCCGAATAAGTAGCGAACGTTCCACCACTTTCAAAGATTGAGCTTACCAATTCGTTATTTACTCATCAAGCATTATTACCAATGCATTTACAATTTCTAATGATAACTATTGCTACTAATATTTTAAGATAATAACTTATGATAATAATTTTAATTCATACATTCTAACAACAATTATATATAATTATATACCATATAAGCCATACCCTCCTTGGCTCCTCATCCGTATATGGATAGACTCGGATTACTTAACCTACCAACTCTTGAAAAATAATATTAATATTATATATAATTACTAAAAATAACACCACGATAACGACTCCCCCCAAAGGTCTATTTGTTCCCCAATTTGAGGCAGACACAGATGCTTGCTGTTTAATGGTTTGACGTTAGTAAATAAATCTACCGATGAATTACGTAAATAAGCTGATTGTTAAACAGAGACAAACGTCAGTGCACACCTGTCGGAAGAGCAGCTGACGATAATCAGATCGTTGAGGTGCCAATTTCGAAAGTAAAATCATGTCTTATGTCGTAGTTTTATTTTTTTTTGTTTTTTTTGTTTTAAGAAATCAATTGTTGGAATTTGGATTTGTGCTCTCAACCTTTCTGGGATCTCGATGGACTTCGTAGGCTTTCAGCAGTTCGGGTAAGTGACTTCGTATCAACTCGACATCTGTTGACGATATATACAATCCGAATGACTCCAATAAATAAACGAATAAAACTTAATATAATAAACAACAAATAAACATAAGAGCAGAAAATGACAGGTTTCTTTTGCTGCGCAGTGCGATGCTTCATATTTGGTAATTTTAAATAGTAAAGCCATTATTATTAAATATTCCTATTCTTAAATTATCATCATCATCATCATCATCATCATCATCCTCATTAATATTATTATTATTATTATTATTATTATTATTATTATAACTATTATTATAATAAACAGTAGAACCATTTTCGTCGAATTCGGGAAGGGGACTTTCTCCAAGCTTTCTCAGTCCTGCAGGTAAAAAATATTATAACCTCAATTAACCAATCGTAATCATCAAGGGTAATTAATAATTACTAATTAACATAATAGATATTATTTATGGTCAAAATTAGCATATGGTTAATCTGATAACAACAGTAACATAAATGCACTAAAAGCATGTACAGCTAATGACATCCTAAGCAACTATGTATTTATTAATAAATAAAATAAATACAGATAATGGACAGTAATACTATCACATAATGACAGTACTGCTATCACATAATGACAGTACTGCTATCACATAATGACAGTACTACTACCCCATACGTGCATTTTGGCGTGCAGGATGGGTTGCGTTCCTGCATGCGGTCGTAATAGCAATAGTTGTAATGTGTTCGCAACCCAGCCTGCACCGCCAGGGAACGCCCCAGGGTAGGGTCGCTATATAAATGGTAGATCGATCAAAAAGTGCCTTCACATCCCATTCGGATAATACGTAAGGCACTTAAAAGATCGGCTAAATAAATAAAAATAAAAATACAACCCACAAGACAACACCTAATGAGTACATTTAGTAATGGCAATAATAATAATAATCACAATGGTAGCAACGACAATAATAATAANAACAATAATAATAATAATAATAATAATAATAATAATAATAATAATAATAATAATAATAATAATAATAATAATAATAATAATAATAATAATAACAACAATAATAATAATAATAACGACGACGACGATGACAACAACACTAAAGACAACATATAATAATAATATAATGTAAATATGCAATAAACAAGTGATTAAAACACTTGCATGCAGAATAGGATTTAAAACCCTAGCATAGCCACACCAAGGCAACAGCTTGGACCAGTTGCTTACCTACACCCCATATTGTTGTAGCTATAACATATACAATATTATACGTAATTATATGCATATTACATACTTAATATAATATTATAATATATTATATGCTAATAATAATATAACATACGACGATGATAACCTTCACACAAGATCATGACGTTTGTTTTGACTATCTCCAGTCCGTCATCACATTGGCACCTGTACTTGCCTAATAGGTTCAGGCATTTTGCGTGGTCACCACAAATCCTTTCATCAGAATTGCACTCATCTA
>MPNW01000417.1:0-39465 GCA_011800805.1 Hirudo medicinalis
ATATGGTATCGTTTTTATTAATATTATTATTATTATTATTACTGCTATTATTGTTATTATTATTATTATTATTATTATTATTATTATCATCATCATCATCATTATTATTATTATTATTATTATTATTATTATCATCATCATTATTATTATTATTATTATTATTATCATCATCATCATCATTATCAATATTATTATTATTATTATTATTATTATTATTTGTTGTTGTAATTTCGATCATCATGGATTCCCACCGGCGTCAGTGAGATTCAACATGATCTCGTTCCAAGCCCCAGTCTCCGCGTGGCTCGTGGCTCCGGACACCTTGACCTTTGTGGGGCTGCAGAGTTCAAGGTCACCCACGTGGATCTGGAAGGGGCTGCCCATGACGTTGTCGCCCTCTTGCATGACTTCGACCGTATAGACGCCCTTACTCTTCGGCTGGAAGGAGGAGATGCCTAATCGAGGTGGAGATGAATTACAAAATGAATTGTAGATGAATTCAGGATGCGTCATAGATGAATTATAAACTAATTAAAGTTGAATGAGCTGATGATGATGATGACGACGACGACGACGACGACGACGATGACGACGACGACGACGACGACGACGATGATGATGATGATGATAATGACGACGACGACGATGATGATGATGATGCAATGATAAATACACTCGCTATGAAACGGTTGTAATTATTATGATGATGACATAACTACAAGATCACATACCGAGTTTCTTATTGGCCATTCTCTTCAACATGGCCGGCACCACCATGCCATCGGGTGTCTTGATTTGACCCGATAAGTTGGCAAGGTTGATTTCTGGACCTCCCAGTGTATACTCCCCGAATGAGGGCAACGTCATGACTGACCTTTTGCGACCATCCCCTGCACGGTTCAGGGGTAAAAGTTTAATGATCATCCTCTTTCTGTGACCTTTCGTCAGGCGCTTTTTCTTTCAGTTAATTCAGACTTGCTCCATCCACCCATTTGCAGAAGTACTCGTTAATCCACCCATTCACTGGATTATTATCCATCCAACCATCCATCCATCCGTCTGTCCATCCATCTGTCTGTCCATCCAACCATCCATCCATCTGTCCATCTATCCATCCATCTGTCCATCCATCTGTCCATCTATCTATCCATCCGACCATCTATCCATTCATCCATCCATCTGCCCATCCATCCGTCCACCCACCGGATATTTTTGCGAGGAAGGGTGACCCGTGGATATGCTCCCCTTTCTTGAGGACGTTGATGTGGTACTCCCCTGAACTGACCGCAACGTACGAGCAGACGATTTGTCCATTCTTGTCGATGTGCTTCTCCAAGTTGACCATTCCTTTCGGTCCTTCTATGGACACGTCCATGTCCTCTGAGGTTGGAATATTGTTTGTTACAATAATAATAATAATAATGATAATAATAATGATAACAATAACAATAATAATAATAACAATAATAATAATAATAATAATAATAATAACAATAATAACCACTCTTTTGATCATGCTAGTTATAATAACAACAACAACAACAACAATAATGATAATTATTAATATCATTACAAATATATTATTAGTATTATTATATTATTATTATTATTATCATCATCACGCTGTTAGCATAAGAAATTAGTAAACAGTGATTAGCAAGCAGTTTGTATGAGTTAACAAGGTTGTAATTGATCTGTTAAACATTTGTCAGTTAAGCGATCACTAACGCAGGAACAGAGTCTATTAGAACTATTTATGTAAAAAATCAACGTCATTTAAGACACAAATAGATGCTGGCATAAAAGTTTTGTAAAAAAAAGATTTATAATTTTTATATCTAAATAATAATGTTTATATTGTTTCCAACAACTACATCGCGAACCTGGGAACCGACGCCTAGATTTTCCAGGAAGTGAACTCTCTAATCGGCTAAACAGCTTAATTAACCGCCAATTAATGGCTGACGATGAACTAGTTAAACCAGGCGTAAAATTCAAAGTTGGTTAACGAATTTACAATCAGTTGATCAATCAATCAATCAATTTATTTATTAATACTTCATTGATTGAACATAGACAAAAAAATATACGACATTCATTTGTTATGAATGGATAATGTAGGTAAATTGATATCTTGCTCATGTGGAGAGAAATTAGGAGCACTGAAAATGGAGCATAATGCACTGCACGCATTAATGCACAACGCACAGAGGGAGGAGGAGCATGTATGTTTATGTTTGGAAATCCTAGGGGGTCACAGATGATGGTGATGATGATAATGATGACGATGAGCAGGAAGAGAAGTATTAAAATGAGTCAGAACTTTTCCCAGCCTTGACATGGAAAAGTGCGTTGAAAGAGATGTGGTGACTGTAACAGTAAATTGTTTATTTAATCGCGACAACACACAAAATCCAATGATCCATCATCAATGATGATGATGATGACTATGATGATGAAGAAAATGATGATGATTAAGATCACGGAAGTGATGAACGACTAGTCTGATAATCTTAGCCTCTAGTTATTTAAAACAACTGCTGATAAGATCAGCCAGTGCAACGTTAACGATGATGATGATGACGACGACGGCGTCTACGTGAGGAGCATGGAACATAAGCTTTCGATGCTTGTCGTGCAGGCAGATCAGATCGAACAAGGTCCGGTTAGGTGGAAGATGATTCTCGGGGTCCATCATTAAACCAGCGCATACCATTATTAATATTATTGCTACTTAAGTTAAGTAATTTATGACAATCTAGCTAGTAAAGGTAATAAACGTTTTATATTATTAAATAATGAATAACGAACAGTAACTATTATAGTAAATAATAGGGACCATTCCAGGTTACCGTTGTTACAACAAGAGCAGAAGTAAACAATGACAACAACGTTATAGCAACAATAGTAATAACAATAATCGGATCGGTCGCGCGCAACCACACACCATCACATGCAGCTGCTCTGACTCATCGTGGCTGCCTCAACCGTCCATTGTGTGACGTTGCAACATAAATCTATTTTGGATGGTGTGAATATTAAAGAGGACGACGAAGTGGTCATGATGATGATGACTAAAAATAACTCAGTAACATTGATAACGATTCAGATTAATGTTACAAGTTAACAACTTATTAAAACAAAATATGATTATAATTATTGTTCTATCAAAATAGCAATGGCACCCCTCAATGAACTTGAACAGATTCAACATTAAACTCTTAACTGCTAAGTCAATCAATCAATCAATCAATCAAGAAAACGAATCCTTAACAAGGAGTCCAGTGGACATTAGGAAAACAATAAACCTTCAACTCCAGAAACCACAACAAGGCAGCATAATCTACCTATAAAGAGAGACTTGAGAATTTCCTTCGGGTCAAATTCGGGATTCGGACCGACCAGGGGTACCTTCATGATCGACTTGATCCCTTCCCCATCGCCTCCACCATCATCTTCATCATTTCCCACAATTGCAGCGACCTTCCCTTCTGAAGATTCACCATCTTCCATTCCTTCTTCCTCCTCTTCCTCCTCATCGCAACTTCCATAAGACTCTGTCTGGTACTCATTCTCGCTCTTCTCCTCCTTATCCACGGAACTGGACTTGATGACCTGATGGCCCGAGCCCATGGTCGAATGACCTCTCCTGTTGGGAGGCATGACCCTCTGGGTCAGAAAAGATGAGAGGGATGAATGGCTCTTTGCCATCTTGGCATCGTGCTTTCCCGGCCTGGCACTGCCCCTCTTGGAAACGAGGTGTTCGGAGGTTGCCGACTGAAGATTCGATTTGGGCGAAGGGCTCGGAGATCTTCTGCTGGCGGCTTTGTTGCTTTTGTCCAGCAATCCGACAATTTCTCGGTTCAAGGCCTCCATTTTCCTATCTATGTTGTAGTTTCGAGGGGCACTCAGTCGCCCTTTCGTTGGCGAGTGGAGGCCTTCTGGCAATCAGCACCGACGGGTTCGAATAGCGAGGTAACGTTGATAATTATTCGAGCATGTAAATAATACGTCTGCAATGTTTCTAAACAAGATGAAAGCATGCAAACCAACAAAAGAAAGATCATGCAAGTAGAACACGCCTAAAAATGTGTCAAGACCATTTTTTTAAATCAAAATGTCAGCAAGGAAATGTCGAGTTCAAATCCAATTGCAGTTCAAAGCTAACATAATGAGAGCATTCAGAAGTTTCAATTTATGAAAACAAAGATACAGCCGACCAACTTGTCATGTTGTTGTTGACTATAGAGCTGAGGTGTTGTTTGTGTGCACTGGACTCCACATCCTCCGTATCTCCCTCCTGTTTCAGCCTGTCCTTGTTGCCGGAGGGTGTTATGGACAGAGGAGATAGCTTGCTCTTCTGTGCCTTTGCCATGACAGTATCGGGGGAAATGCACCTAAGCCCGCCCATGCCCGAGCAATCCTCTTCAGATATTCTGTTGATCTTCGTGGCTTCCATGTGTGCCTGCTGGGCAGCATATCCATCCACGCACTCCCCCTCCTCAAAAAGTTTGTCAACGGAAGCCATCATGGCCGCATTCAAGTTTGATGGATTCTGTTTTTTCCCCGCAACTGGAGGGTTTACTGCATTCAGTCTGAATCCAGCAAAGGATCTGGAAAGGCTGCTGGCGGAGCCACCATCCCCGTGGTGGCCATGGAACGACGCTGGCCACTCCTGCCCATAGTATTACCCAATCCAGAGGAAAGACCTTCGTACAAAGGGGTAAGGGACTGAGTGAGAGGATCAAAGGATCTTCGGGTGGGTGGAATGGCATTGTGGGGGAACTGTCGAGGTTTGATCGGGTTGGCGAGGATGTGTTCAGACCATGAAGCCTCCAAGGAGGGCTTTTCGAGAGTTGAAACCTGCAGCTTCAATGTCTTCTGGTCAAAGGGACACTCAAAGGCTTTACTGGGCACTGCCTGAAGATGGATCCAAGTGATTATGATGATTTTGTAACATTAATTTATTAATGCAAAAAAATAAATTATTTAACAGCAATTACTTAATTTAATGGTTAGACCTAGATTATAAGCAGCAGAGAGAGTTTTCAACCTGAAGCCAAGATACGAGACTGACGTCTCCGTCTCCAAGTCCCGAACTGGAGAGAAGTTCTGGGATCTTCAGAAGCTTGTTTGAGTCCTCTTCTGCATCATCTTCATCGTAAGAAGAGGTAGCTCTCTTATGACAAATCTTCACACATGACTCGTAAAGCAGTCCTTTCACTAGAAGCTGGATCATCCTGTCTTCGCTCGCAAAACAGTTGTCTTTATTCCTCTTGTCCTGCTTCTGTGGATCAGGTGGGAGAAAACTCATGACAAAGGGGTAAATTTCGTTGAAGCACTCTACCCTAGCACTGCTCGGATTCCAATGCATGAAATCTGGATGGTTTCCAATGCTTGGCATAGACATCATTAAGCAAAGTTTGCTGAAATCCTCCTTCGTAGGACATAATGCTTCCAGTTTGTTGACACACTTCACCACTTCGTCAACGGTGTGCTCATAACCCTGCGTGGCTCCGGACTCGGCTCTCAAGCAGAGCAGCTCCATGTACTTGTGGCGGTAAATCACATACTGGAAGCTTTTGTCATCGAAAGAGTCGATTTCGGAAAGAGGCTGGACGAAATCAATAGCATCATCCCATTGCCCATCCAATATCAGCTGTCTCAGAAACAGCATATCATCTGAGTAAATTCCATTTATTATGCCCGACTCCCTCTCCAAAGAGAGCATGGAAATGTTAAGGTTGCGTTTTGCCAGAAACTCTAAAATGAGTTTTATAACTTGCGCTTCGCTAAACGACACATTAACCGTGGGCATTTTTACAGAGCTCGTTTGAACCGGTTTCTTGGAATTGTGTGGAATTGCGGCCTCAAATATCCACAAATTGTCAGCTCTTTACGATGAAGTGCACCTCAGTTTATGCGCGATAAACATCATCAGCCAACGTCAACGGGTTAGACGCATCACAACTACCATCAGTTGTCAAATAACAACGGCCATGTTTGACAACTTCGCAACAGTAATGCTTTTTACAACCGTAAATTACAATTAAAAATGTAAATGCATAAAAATATCATTTATTAGCAATTTGTTTTAGAAAATGCTGTCAATTTATCAAATCTTAATAGTAGTAACGATCATTTGCTCACTTTACTCGTGAATAAGCGAATAAAATTGCAATTTTTTACTGGGTCGTTTTTGAGAATTATAAAATAAAATGATTTTATTATAGAATAAAATAATGTATAAGAATGAAATAATAAATCCTATTTAGAGGTTGTGATAATTAAGCAAAACTTTGGACAAATATTTTTATATTAAATTTGTTAGTGGCTGCTTACATATAAAATAAAGCAAATAATGTATAAATAAAACCATGTATTAATCAATGTATTTAAAAACACTTTAGCAGACACATGATTAAAAGTTTAATAATCATCTGTTTACAGATGTCAGAAACATGGATGAGTATAAGGGCCTTTGGAGGCGGATTCAGTCAGAACTTCGAATAAAATCACCTAGAAACATTGGCCTGGCTCTCAGCGCGCCGTCTTTCAAGTCTTACGTCGATCTTTCACATTTGGAGGACTTTCACTTAGAGAGAGACGCTCATTTGCCTGATCATTGTGATCTCAAAGCTGTTGCTGGTCTGTCGAGAAGTATTGAAAACATGTTTAAAAATACGAGAAACCTGGAAGTTGTGGAGACCCACCAGTCACAGATAAGGAGCAAGATTTCGAGAGCAATGAAAGTAAGGATGCAAACGGCAAATCCACGGAAAGAAACTCGAATCTCTTGTGTGGCTATTTGAATAAAATGAAACTCGGCACCAGATATCTCACGGGTAAAATGTTCAAAAGGAGATGGTTCGTCATGGCAGACGACACCTGCACACTTCTGTATTACAGCACGCCAAGAGATCAGATTCCTTTGGGTCAAATTGATTTTTCCAAAGCTGTCATTGTTTTTGATCTCAACTTGGATCTAAATATCTTTGAAGTCAGGTGATTGGAAATTTTTTCGACCAGAGTGCTTGTTTGTTTACCAAACCTCAGATCTATTTTGAGAGCTCAAATTTTTGCCATTGAAATTAAGCCTGCTTTTTAAAATGTATTTTCCTTGTGAATGATTAGTTTTCGAATTGATTTTAAAATGAAGATATAACCTTGATTTTCTGAACCAATATGTGCTGAGACCATATTTTTTCAATCTGTATTAAAAAGCAAAGTCATACATCTCATAATATAAAAATAGAAGTCATTTATTCCCAGTCACAATTGGTGTCACATTGTCACAATTGTTAAATGTTGAATGGTGTCATTGGCTTCATTGCTCGAAATTAATTGAATAGAAAAGATTGACACTTATTTTCAACTACAAAGATGGCTTTGCTTTGAACCATGCCGTATCATAAATTCTGCTTTTGAGAATTCCTTAAAACAATATCATTCGACGGCACGATTTTTCAACAGAACCCCTGACAAAGCAGTTCTGCTGCAGGCAGACGACAGTCAGACCATGATGTACTGGATTCAAAACCTGCAGAGGAAGAGAAAGAAGTTCTACCTCCTCAAGGAACTGAGTTTCACAATGGAGGTGAGTCACGGCCGAGAGGACGGTGCTTGACGATGCGTCGGTGTCGATTTTGGACGGCACCGATGCATGTCGAAGGCATGGATTCAATAATAGGAATTCTCGACCTTTTGATTCAAAGAAATGAATTGAATGAATTGTTCATTTCATCTTTATGTTTACCTTAGATGATTTTAATTATTCGACTTTATTTTTTTTGGACATTTTTATCCTTTTGTAAAGAATCAATTTTTGTTAGTTCATTTAGGTAATTCAACAGCGACAAATAAAGCCCACATATAAGTCATTGTTTAATAAATAATTGACTAATTGGCAGAAATTCACAAGCCCATCAATTTCTTTGTTTCTGCAATGCTTTTTATGCTCATTTTTGCTCCATTTGCAAATCTTGATTCTCACCAAAAGTCACCAGTTTAAATTAATTGTTGAATATGCATGAAATGGGCTTGATTTCCAAATATAGTAATAATAGACCCCTATGACCGATAGGTACCAGCATAATTTCTTGAATGAGAAGTAGGAAGATTGTTATTCGAGGAATGTCAGCCGACGATTATTGACTTCATTGTGACTTCATGTAAGCACGAATAAATTATGATAACGAACCAGCCCTGGAGCTTTATTAGCTCACCTCTGTTTCATTCACCCTCCAAACCTTTGTGTTTAGGCTAATTTTTCCATAAAAACGATGTTGCCTCATTTTGCCCAGATCGTGTTTTGCGAAGGAAATCCTGCCGCCCGGAGTCTTTCGAACTTTTGTTTTTCACGATTTCCACGGTAAATCCATAATAACGACAAATTGTCGATATGCCCTCCTCTTGGACCTATTTATGATCAAGTAAATTGTCTTAAAGAGATAACTTCTTTAACTTACGTGGGCAGACGTGGTCCGAATAGAAAGGCGAGCGCAATTTAACGTCCCGATTTGGTCGACGTCGCACTCGAATGATTTTTGCAATCATTTGACATGGCAAAGGTAGACTCGTGTTTATTCACGAGGCTATATAATTAATTAAAATGGTCTCATGTTTATTCACTAGGCTATATAATTAAAATGGTCTCATGTTTATTCACGAGGCTATATAATTAAAATGGTCTCGTGTTTACATCCAACAATTTATGTCTAAGGAGCTGCATTATTAGCACACTGTAAATAACATTTCAATAATTATTAATGACATATGGCTAGGTGACTAAAAATACGCATAACAATGAGCCTCTACCACTTGGTCATTTCCTTTAATGGCTTTTAAACTTTAAGCCTCTCAAGCCTCTTTGTAAGTAGGCACCAGTATTTCTTACGAATAACATATTATCTGTATTATTTATCAGGTGTTGCATGTCGACAACCTGAGTCATTAGTTCTCATTTATTTTAAAGCAAGAGGGGCTTACCTTTGTCAGGTCCTTTTGATTCTTTTTCGTGCATTCGCGTCCGCCAAAAGCAATGTCGATGCCGACTGATTTTCAAACTAAAAAGAATGCTCGAATGATGATTGCGAAGACCTACGTACCTTTAAAAGGTCATTTACACGGCTCATTGTTAGACCACCTCAAACTCCATACCTTTGTGTTTAGACTAATTTTTCAAAAAACAAATAAAAATGATGTTCCCTCATTTTGCCCAGGTTGTGTTTTGTGGAGGAAATCCCACCATCAGAATTTTCTCTTAGGAAATTTTCCCTGGTGGCAATTTGTAATCCCTTAGGGCATTTTATTTCCATTTTTGTGCCCAGTTGTATTTATTTATTTTGTGACTCGGTCGGTAATGTTTAATTGAAAAGCACGATTCCATGAGGATGGTGGACAAAAAGACCTGCATGAGCCTAAAGGGAGTTAGGCATTTGATTATTGGTGAGTAAGAGCCATTTAGAATGCTAGAATAGGAAGTTTTTAAATATTATTTAGAAATGCTTTTCTCAGAAGTCCAGGAAGTCTGTATTACAATTAAATTACTTTGTACTTACTGCTATGTCGTCATCGAGTTGTCATTATTATTATTATTATTTGTAAACGTTTTTATTAACAATTAAAAACCAGCTCTTTAGAGGCAAAGGTTGGAAAGGTTGGACTGGGTGGTGTGGTTTAATATGATAACAGCTTAAGTAATAATAATAATAATAATAATAACAGGAATTATTGGCATGCAGGTTAGCTCAATGGGTTGTGTTCTGACATGCAGTGGTAATGACAAGTCGTAATTCTTGATGTGTTTCGGACCTTGACAATTTATACTTCTAAAAAACTACCACTAACACTACGATCAGACACTATGATCACTACTATCACTATGATCAGAAGATCATCATCACTATCATAGTCATACAAATGTACAAATTATCACCACTTCTTTGTGAATTTCTGCTCCAGGGAGACAAGTCCAACTTGTTGAACAGCAGTGAATTCCAGTCGATCCTGAAGAAAGTCGATCGTCCAATGAGAACGGTCGGAGAATCGGCAGCTACCATCAATAACGAACTTTCAAGAAGCAGGTCCTTCAGGGACATCTCATTGTCCAAGCTGAGAGTCGAATTTCAGAACAAATTCATCAAGCTCAAATCCATAACTGCCAATCCTGCCAATTTATCTGGTCAGGGCAACACCGTCTCGACCACCAACACTATTCCCACTACGGCCAAGAATGACCAAACGCTGGAGCTGGCTTCGCCATCTCAACACACCGACTCGAAAGATTCCAAGCCGAACGAGAATTTAATCGAGCCCGAGGTCAACCAAGACCCGGTACTTCAAGGTCGAGGGGCAAAATTCTTTGGCAATTTCAAGAGCAAACAATCAAGGGGGGATTTTCAGAGCAGCAATAACACTAACCAAAATCCCATGGGAAAGAAGAAACTTCTGACCATCTTCAAAGGGAATTCAAATGACGCCTGTTCAGAATGCAGCAAGGTATTTAAACAATCTAAATTCTTAAATTTAATGTTAAATTTTAAATTCCCCTCAAAGTCCCAACTCTCATTTTCACTTTCAGCTGCAGGGGACCATCGAAGAGATGAAGACCGAGGAGAGGATGCTGTCCGACGAGCTGATGGCGACCCACATCGGGTGCCGCAACCTTCGGAAGGCCCTGGAAAAGACGACGAGGGACTTTGATAATTGGTGGGTCATTATTACTGCCGCCTTCTTTGACCTTGCCGTCGCGGTGACGATTACTGGTAAATTGTAATTATGTGCTGTTTTACGTGAGCAGCAGTTGTAATGGTTATTATCACTTTTCACAGGGAAGTATGCATGCGACATTCCCACATTTTTTTTCTCTAGACTCAATGGTTGCTATAGAAGATGAATTATCAACAATGTTGTCATCATCATCATCATCATCATCATCATCATCACTAAATTATTATTTTACAATCATAATTGAATTCTAATAAATACAAATGGTCCACCTTGTAAGAACAATGTAAACAACCTCGACATATTGCATAAACAGGTTGTAATTTCATGTCAAGAACCATTAACTCATGCGACCTCCTCTAGGTTCATGACCTCCTTTAGGTTTGCGACCTCCTCTAGGTTCACGACCTCCTTTAGGTTTGCGACCTCCTCTAGGTTCACGACCCCCTTTAGGTTTGCGACCTCCTCTAGGTTCACGACCTCCTTTAGGTTTGCGACCTCCTTTAGGTTCACGACCTCCTCTAGGTTTGCGACCTCCTTTAGGTTCACGACCTGAAGGATTTTAGGTTTACATTGATTTCTAGGTTGACCAGGTTATTTTTGTCGCAGCTAATTACATTATTGGATTTTTAAAATTTTCCATGAGTAAGTCATTTTTCTTGTTCAAATTAATTTTTTTTGTTATTGTTTATTAATTATATTGTAAATAAATTGTATTATTATATTCGTTTATTAATTACATTGTAAATATGTTATATTGTTATATTCGTTTATTAGTTATATTGCTTGCAAGCCATAATTATTCTGGGGTTTATAATTAAATTAGGAATGCCATTTGTCGTGCAGAATTTAATTTAAATTAAAAATTTCCCAGACTTAATTTCACTTATCTTCCCAAATGATAAATTCTCCCACCTTGATCCTATAATGCCTGCCTTCTACAAATGATTATCAAATATTTGAACAATAAGCTCATAACCTCAACTTCTCTCCAAACTAGGAAGAAACTGCAGTCGTCATTATCATCATCATCATCATCTTCGGAGGCAGACAAGAGTACCTGGTCGGTCAGTCACGAGGAATGTCTGGGAGAGATAGCGAGAAGGGAAGAGAGGATCGTGGAGATGGAGGACATCCTGCTAACCATGCAGTCCGAACTGGTTGTCAAGAATGACCTCATCAAGTAATTTACGTTTTCCACCTTGATGGTGACATTGATGATGAAGATGAACATCATCAGATGGTGATGGTGGTAAATGAGTAAATGGTGAATTTTATGCCAGTGACATTGTTAGTGGGATTCCGAGCAAGAACAAATAATTGAACTACAATGGTTATTGCATATTATAATTCATATTGCAAGGTCTTTGAAATCGAAGCTGGAATCCGAGGAGGACGACATCCAGAACCTGAAGGACAACTTGAAGCTGAAGGATGAGATGCTCAACTTCCTCAGTGACAAGTGCTTAGAACTGTCCAACTCGAACCAGACCTCGCCCAAATGCCTCGAGACCGATTCCATCTTGGTGGGAGGCGATCGAACCTCGAGCGCAGATTCGTGCTCTTTATATTCTAAGGATTCTCTGCCCAGAGAATCATCGAGGAAGAAATCAAAAACCAAAGATCCGCCGCCCAGACCGCCGTTGCCTCCATTCAAATTCCGAGAAATTTCCCGAGGCAACTTTCGACAAGAGGAGGGTTCCCCGAAAGACGACGAGCAGAGTCGGGCGATCGGAGATGATGGATTGGAGGAGTCTCGTCATTCTTGCTTTAGAAACTCCATGATTCAAGAGCCTTTGCAAGGAATAAATTCGGAAAATTTTTCAAAGGAGGTTACGAACTTGCTCAACATGGACCTAGATAGAATCGAGTCCGAAACTGCGCCGCACGTCGACGGGGACAAGGACGTCGACGGTCGGCCCGGAAGCGTCGTCGGCAGCACCTGCGGCGACGTCGGGCAGGACCGCGTCGGGAACGACTCGCAGCGCAGCAACAAGGAGAACTCCGAGAGCGGGTCTTGGGTCGTTTACTCGGCAGAAGGAGCGGCGAACGAGATCAGGACTCAGGAGAAGCGAGAGGTGATTTCCAGAATATTAATCTCATTTAATATACTTTTCTGTTAATTTCTACTTATTAATTGTTTGTTTGTACTTAAGGCGACCGTAAGAAGTTATAATCATGATTACATATTAAATAATTATTAGAAATTATTCTAATTAATTAGACACCTTCCATGTTGCTTTCACAGAATATCATCTGTTCATCACTTACATATTACTTCACTTATTTATGTACTCATGAGTCGATTAAAGTTGAATTATCAAGGGAAATAGATGAATAAATGAATGGGAAAATTGTCACTACAATAATAATAATAGAAATTTTATTGTTATTGTAATAATAATAATAATAATAATAATAGAAATATTATAGTCACAGTACAAATATGGAAATTAATTAATCATATGCTGCAAATCTCCTGCCCAAATCAGGACGAGAGGGTTGCCTACAAAACCCAGAACCAGATGCTCAACCAGGAAATTCTCGACCTCAACGAGATCCTCGTCATCACGGGAGATCGACTCGACAAATCGCAGATGTCGGTCCGATGTTTTGTTCTCTTTGTCGATTCGAAAATTATTTAATATTTAATAATTAATTAATAATTTAATAATTATTTAATATTTAATATCATTGTAGCGAATAACATTAAATCTATTAAGAATAATAATAGTAACGATCATCATAATTATAACGTTAGTAATAATATTTAATAAAAATAAACTTTAATGTTGACATATTATTACTTCTTATTAGTAATTCCAGTAGCATTGTCGACAAATGTAAACAAACGACAATAAAGCAGAAGTCAAAGTCATTTCATGCAATTCAATTGAAGTCCAAAAAATTTCTAAATTTCCTAAAAACTTGAAGCAAGTCGCTCGAGAACCGACCGATCGTCAGATGTCAGGCCGAGCGTATTGAGCTCTGAATAAATTTGTCATCACATAATTACAAGACACACATCATATTACTTATGTAAGACCTTATTCACTGTATTTCCCCATGCATAAGACGCTCCCAGTGTAAGTAAAAAAATCTACAACCACCGTGCAAGACCTGGGTTTTAGACCCCAAATTGTCGTTGTAATGGTGGATGTTTACCTAAGGTATAAGTTAATGTATTGGCTGTTGTTGTTGTTGTCGTCATCATTGTTGTTGTTGTTGTTGTCGTCGTTGTCGTCATTGTTGTTGTGTTGTTGTCGTCGTTGTCGTCATTGTTGTTGTTGTTGTCGTCATTGTTGTCTTCTCTTCGTGCAGCCGCATCACCCAACTGGAAGCCATGTACTACCAACTCCAGGGCAAACATTTGAAATGTCTCGATGAAATACTCAACCTCTGCTCAGGTTTAACCAATCGTTGTACTTGTGTTGTGGTAATTAATGAATTAATTAATTATAATAATCATGTCAAATTGTTTACGATTGTTTACAGTTACCGTTGTTGTTGTTGTCGTTGTTGTCATCATTGTTTATTACATAATTTTGTTGCAATTGTTCTGGTTTTAATGGTTATTGTCTCTTAAATAAATTTGCATAAAATAAATTATAATAATTGTTTTATTGGAATGTAATTGTTGACATTAACAATTAATTGTTGACATGTTAATATCACTCACATTTTCACATGTTAACATTTTCATTACAGTGCATCAACAAAAATCATTTCCTCATTCATAGTTTGGTGCTTTTATTGATGATAAATGTCGAATGTTTTCGACGGGAGTCGACTAAAAGTGAATCTTGGTCTTCCACAGAGGTGAACACCGATGACTCGTTGAAAAGGGTGAAGCAGTTCGTCGACGAATACCTGCAGCAGGACCCGACCTCCGACAGCAAGATGCACAGATACATCCTGTAAGTCGTCGAAGACAAGTTTAGACGTATTTAGTAACGAGTTTAGGATGAGTCTCGTTTGCACGACATGAAACGTTCGCTATTTCTTTCCAAAAAAATGTAAATAAAATGTTTTTTAACGACAATAAAAATTAAATTAATAATAGTAATAATAATAATAATAATAATAATAATAATAATAATAATAATAATAATAATAATAATAATAATGATAATACTGCTACTAATAATAATAATAATAACAATAATAATAATAAACATGTCTGCAGTGATTAATGATCATTAGAAATGTTTTGTTATCATTATTACTTTGTTATCATTTTCACTTTCTCTTCTAGGGGCAAGTAGTAGTTCCTTGTTAAGATAAAAATCCAGACTAAGCTGGTAATTGTAAAAATTAATTAGGCCATGTTGTGTCACGGGTGATGGACATTCGACCAATTAACTTTGTCTGTTATTTTTATTAATTCCACCAAATTTAATTACTGAATGTTTTTTTATTCGATAACCTTATTATATATTCGATGATTATATTCTTTAGCTTTAACTATGTTCTGGTTAATGAGTCAATCACAAAAACCATTCAACCATGATGTATTGATTGAAGAGAGGGCTCCAACCAGGCTTATGACCAGTATGGCTTTGAGAAGCATTTGTCCCAGCAGCACCTCAACTCGAAAACAAACACCATAGACATCCAAGTGAAGCCAAATCTGTTCAAATCCAGGGTAAGTCGATGATGACTTTATGAATATTTAAATGTGTATTGATTAATAAATATTTGATTGCATGATAATTTATTTATTTATTCGCTTCTGCTGCTCCCTCCATTTATGTCATGCTGATTAATTGTGATAAGCACACATAATTGGCAGGTTTATAAAAACTCTAGTAGACTCACAAGGATTCTCATTGGTAGATTGCACTGTCTATATATACAGATCCATGGACAGTATTATTAATCATGCTAATGAGCATCAAAATTATTTTTGGAAATTCCAGCCGGACCTGAGCTTGTCCCTCAGGTGGGACACAACCCTCATCAGCCTGGAGAGGGGAACTGCCAAAAAAAGCCCCGAACTCAAGATGATGATCAGAGAGGGCGTGCCCAATCAATTCAGGGCCAGGCTCTGGAAAATGTAACAATTTGCCTCAGATTGGATCATCGGAATGATGAGCATATAAATGAATGCATGGATGGATGGATGGATGGAATGGAAAGAGAACAGATAGATTCGATGAATTCATGGAAAGATCATTTAGGAGGACTAAATGATTGATTGCATTGCAAGTTGATTGTTGATTGTTGAATCGATTAGTGCTTTGATGAATGCAAGATTAGGTGAATGGATATGCAGAGTGATTGACACTTGGAAACATGGACATAAAAGATTCAAGTCGTTAGAGTAATTATTAAATTATTGGCCGATTTACCGTCCACAATCACTTAAAGGATAACGTTTTAAACCGTTGAAATTACAATTTGAATCTTGACATCCCCCCCCCCCATCAGCTGCATTGAATTCCTCCTCCAAGAGTACAGGAACAACTCTGTCGTCAAGTCGTACTCGAGTCTCCTCGACATGATCAACACCAAAGTGGTCGTCACACCTGCAGCCAACCAGGTACAAATTAGCACCGTTTTACGAAGACGATTGTGTTGTCGCGTTGTCGTCGAATTGCACGATAAATAATTTATGAAACAATCCTTTTGATACTTTTATTGTATTATAAATTATAAATTGTGGAATTTTAGTGCTATTTATTAGTGAATTCAGACTTGTTGCACAGTGCACATTGCAGGCACATTGGTTACATTTAATCATGCAGTTTGTTTGAATTTTTTTGTTATTATTTAAAATAATTCAAATACTTTTTCATATTTTCTCAATGAATATTTTGTACCAACTGATTTAACAATTGCCAAATAATCCGAATACATTGAAATGCCTCTCGCTTGACCTTCACGACACTGCAGATCGAGCTCGACCTTCTTCGAACCCTGCCCAACAACAAGCACTTCTCGACCTTGTCTTCGGCCAAAGTTGCCTCCCTGAGAAACATTCTTTTGGCCTTCTCCATCCACAACCCGGAGGTCGGATACTGTCAGGTAAAGGTCACGTTTGTGCCATCCCTAAGGACTTTCATCAGCATCATTTCTATCTCGATGCCACGGACAGGGATTGAACAGGCTTGCTGCGATCCTGCTGCTGTTCCTGACAGAGGAGGAATCTTTCTGGGGCCTTGTGGCCATGGTGGAGATAATCATGCCCCCCAAGTACTACAGTCACACCCTCATTGCTGCTCATGCCGACCAGGTCGGTAGAACAAGTTGTTTTTTCCAGTTTTTTAATTTGGTTTCCACTTCTTTTCACTGATAATTAAATTAAATGAACTAACTGAAAGTGAGAGTTAAGATGGGTGTGGTTTCGATCTCAGAGAATTTGGAGAAAATTAAGTGGGGCTATCTGATCGATCGATTGATTGATTGATTCATTCATTCATTCAAGAAGATAAAAAATGAGAACAATAAAAAATTATCAAAGTATAAATCGAGCACGAAAAGAGCTTAAAGATGCTTTTAGAATAACATAAAATTAAAAAAAATTGTAAATTAAAATTGTAATTTAAATGCTTTTAGTTAACAAACCAATAAATGCTGAGAGAAAATAAAAATATTATTCTGATTGAAATTAAATTTCCTCTTAAGTTTGTCAACATTATTGTTGCCTGTCACTGATCTTGTCGATCCTTCTCGCAGAGGGTCCTCAAGGAATTCGTGTCGGAGAAGCTTCCAGTCCTCGTCAACCACTTTGCGTGGCTGAGCTTCGATCTCTCCCTCTTCACGTTCAGCTGGTTTCTCACCGTTTTTGTCGACAACATGCCCGTCAATACATTCCTCAGGATCTGGGATACCTTCCTTTATGAGGGCAGCAAGGTACGATGACGACCATGATCGACGACCTTCGTTAAGGTCACGACTCTGTGATTGCTTATCACAAAATCTCTAATGATGAAATGATGATTGTCAAGTTGGGAATTATTTATTAAATGAAAGGGTTTAAACGATTTAATAAAAAAACAATTACTTGTTCATCGAGATTTAATTCTGTATAATTATTATATAACAATTAAGTTAAGTCCGTCGACCTTGCTATCCGATGCAGGTACTCTTCAGGTATGCAGTGGCCATCATGAAGTTCTATGAGGATCAGATGCTGAGCCACAGAACCGCTGCCGAGATGAACATGTTCGTGAGGAGCATGTGCGAGGGACTCCACGACGTCGACCGACTTTCGCAGGTTGAAACGATCGACCAATCGATGATCTGACGAACGAAATCAGCAATTAATTAATCGATTAATCGGTAATCGATAGCTGGAGTTAATTAACAGTAATCAATTAGTTTAATTGATCGGTGATTACTTTTGCAGGTTAATTAATGAAGCTCTGACACCTCACACTTGAATTGATCAGTGATTAATTAGCAAATTAGATTATTATCCGTTCGGTCGGTGTGCCGTCATGTCGAACGCCGTTGCCAAGTTAAGGGGTGCCGGCGCTGTAGGTGCTATTATCCCCCTTTGTTTTGATTTCAGATTGCCTTCAATGAATTGAATCCATTCTCCATGAAGAAGGTCAGAAACAAGAGGAACATCCACCTGCAGAAGTTAATGGTGAGGATTTTTATTTTATTATTTCCATTTATCCAACATTCCCTGCTTTTTGAGAAAGTCTGTCTGACCGAGTCGGTCGGTCGGTCTTCCAATTAATTAATTAATATATATTACTAACTATTAGTAATTACTTAGTAATTACATGCTAATCACTATCGTCATTATATGTCTAGGATAATATTTTACCTACCTTACACTGGTATACAAAATCATACTGTGACACTTTATCATACTGGATAACATATTGTCATGTTATACTGGGATACTACATCTTACTGTGATACTATATAATACTGGGAAACTACATCATGTCATGATATTATGCCATACTGGGATGCTATTTCAATAAGTTACGTAATTTAAATCCACTCCACAAACAGCAAGAACTCCAGGAGTTGGACAAACTCCGACACTCTTTCGAGAGCAGCATGACTCACCAGCCTCGCAAAAACCTCGAATTCAAGAGGTCCAATGCATCCAATGTCTCCAGTGATGAAAACGACTAACTCGTCTGGTCACGACGACGATAACAAAGGTTGTGATGAAGATAGCAGAATTGGTGATGGAAAAAGTGACATTGGTAATGACAAGGTTCGTAAGGTGGCGGTCGTTTGAGGTCGCTGAGACTGAAAGTTTTTGGATGGTATTCACGCATTTTCAAGCATTTAAATATCATCTCCACGTCTGCAAACTTCTTTTTTTTTTAAATTTGTAGCTGAATTTGAGCCCCACTGTTTACTTGCTGCTGTCAACAGGTCTCCGCACTTCTGCGCGAAAGCAGTATTAAATTAAATTCAAAATAAGATGATGATTTGATAATGATGATGATGATGATGACGATTTTTTTCTATTTTGGATAATAATTGATTATTTAGTTTCAATTTATCGGTCCACTTCATCTCTAGACCACAGAAGTTGCGATGTTTTTTATTCCTTCACCTTCAGTGACTTTTTGTGGTCAATTTGTTAACATGTCAAATTGTTTACATTGTTGTCACAGTATTTTTTTTCATGGTATATATATATATATATATATACATATTATTTTATATAATATATTGCACATATGCCTTCTCTTGCAAACAGTATTGTTTAATAATCTGAGAATGAATTCTCAATTATATTAATTGTTAGTCTTGTGAATAAATCGATTTTTGATTACAAATTTTTCGATTTGACTGGATATAAATATAAATCAGTCGCAAAGACGATTTCATTATTATGCCTTCTGCCGTTCTTCTTCATTTGTTTGACGACATTCCAAAGAACATTTGAAGATTTTGTTTCATGGATTTGTGATTTTTTTCATATTTTTATTCCCATTTGTTGTTCGTGTTCTTTCATTCCTTCCTTCTTTTGTTGTTGTTGTTGTTTCCACTTTATTTACTCGAGACTCGTTGATTGCCAAGTGCCCGTCAAGAATTTATGAATGGAGAGTGCTTATTTTAATTCTCTGCCATTATAAATATTTGTATGATGTTGATTCGCAACACAAGATTTTATATAAAGATTTGCTCATCTCTGAATTTAATATTCCTTCCGAAGAATTTGCGTTTTGATTTTGAACAAGACTTTGCACAATTTTGTTCAGACTGCATTTAGGTTCTAACAAAAAGTCCATAGCTTAATAATTAATCGCTCAATGTATTGCATTTTGCACATCTAACCCACAAAGTTTACAATTTAATGATGTGGATTTAAGAAATGCTGAGAATTGTCTTTCCTAGACATTGCTCAACACCACCAAACGTTAGGAAAGCATAACGAGAATTGTCCAGAAATAGCTAGTTTGGTTGAGTTAGCACCTATTATGACAGCCCCTACATTTTTCTCTGAAATTCAAAAATTCAGTAAGTCTTCAGCAGTAACACGCTTTGGTTAAGGTAGTCGGTCAAAATTGTTCATCGCGCTCCATTCACATTCGAATTTGAGGAGATGACCAAAGTGATCTGAAAATATGGAGGTAATACGCGAATAGAATGAATATCATCCAAATAACCGGTGAGTGATAGCTTAAAGCAGTGTTTAACAACAATAAGCAACGCTACATCAAAGTTGTTTTTTAGCTTATAGATATCAGCCCCAACTCTTGTATCTTGATAGGATCCGAGCAATCTTCACCTGAGGTTTATGACCTGTCTATACATACCTTGCGGATGATCTCTGATTGATCTCTTAACCTGAGGAGGAGGAGGATGGCTGACTCCATTATTGAGGGAGATTAGGGTTCTAGACATCGGTCCTGGCTGGCCGGAATTGGAAGGACCATGCGAGGGTGGAAGGTAATTTGTCTGGACATCTTTTGATGTAACCTGACCTTGTCTGTTCATCATGAGGACTTTGGCCGGGGACGAACGTGTCCGGTACCTGCTGTCCATCGCTCCGTGGATGATATTTCTCCTGTACATGTGGTTCTCTTCCACAGGCTCAAGAATCATGGAAGAATTGGAGAGTCTGTTGCCTCGTGTATTATTTACCATGGGCGGATAACTGTCGCCAACGGTGTAGTTGTGAACGTAAGATGCTCTTCCTTTAGCGACTGCATCGAGATCGGACGCGGAGTTGTTGTAATTCTTGCTGGCCTTTGTTCTCGTTCTTGGAAAGTAGCCCGGGTCCGTGTAACCGTAGGGAATGCCCTTCTGTCTGGGCATGTCCTCGCTACCAGAAAAGTCAGCGTCACTCGAGTATTTGAAGCGTCTCGGATACTTCTTGACGGTAGGTCGCTTGTAGCGAAGGTATAAGTTGGAGGTATCAGATTCTTGGCCGGATATTCTGCTCAAGTAGGCTTCCTTCGCTGTAATAAAGTGAGGATGTTTACTTGGAATAACCTTGTGATCGTTTATCGTCCTCACTGAGTTCTCCGTGTAGCGTATTCCAGAACCACTCCTATCAACGACATCCTGCATTGAAGTAATTCGAGGATTGTTCTTATTTGAAGTCTGGACCATCACTCTTTCCGACTTTCCGCGGATGACAGTGATCTGACTCTCGTTTTCGATGTCGGCATCGTCCGACTCTTCTTTCATCAGAGTCATTGGTCTCTCTGTGGTCAGTCTGTCAAAACGCAAGTCGCTGAAACTCTTTGATCTCTTTCCCTGGCGAATTCTTTCATTGGAATTGATGTGTCCGTACTGGACGCTTGGTACTTGAAGTAGCTTTTCACCTTGATGATAGAGTGTCTTGTTGTGTTTTGAGACGCGGAAAGTTTCGTCGCTTCCGCTTTCCAATTCGTCGTCAGTGCACGCTATATCCATGAAGAGAACTTGGCTGGCAGTCCTCTCGAGATTGCCGTAATTATTGTTGGCGTCGTAAGACTTCACCATCCGACCTCGTTCGACTCCGTTAGCTTTGTGTTGTTGATTTTGCTGGTTGGGTCGTCCCATTACAGCTATTCTCTGATAGTTCCCAGAAACCGCATTATGCTGCGGTTCACCTAGAGAGATCATCTTCGTTTCATACCTACTATCCAGTTTGATCGACGGCTTGCTTTGAATCCTTGGTCCTTTCTGGTCGACATTCAGGCGAGGTTGGCCGGTTCGAACAACAACACTGGGATGTTCCATCCTGTAGGAGGGTTGATTAGCTACTATCTTGGAGTTATTGTTGGCGCTGACGTTATGAATCGTTGGTTCGTTCTTGGTATAGTACTGGTTGTAATAGTTGCTCACTGGCTCCCTGAAGTTAACCAGTGTAGGACTTTTCACTGCAGTCGTGTTCTGCTTGATACCACTTTCTGCTCTCACATCGTCATGAGTTACTATGGTGACGTGTCGGTCTGTGGCATCTGCTAATCTCATGTTTCTGAAGCCCTGGTTGAGTCTTTGATTATTGACCTCTGCTTCATCTTGGTACCTGATTGAGGAATGCAATGGTTGCTGTGGTTGTTGGTAGGTACGATTATGGTAGGACGGCTGGATATTCCTGCGGGATTTCATGGTAGAAGCACCGTTGAACGAAACTATCACCTCTGAAACGTGAAGAGTTATAATTTTATTATTTAAATTACATATAATTCACGCGCAAAGATAGAACTATCACGCCTATTCTCTCTGATCCCCTAGTTAAGAAGTGGACGTTAGTTAAACCACCATAGCATTGTTATTACCAAAAATTGTTAGAGCTTGGATGCTGCCTAATTACTATAATTAATAATCTTAAATAGCTCTGGAATGAGAATTCGTACAAGTTTCGAGTTCAATGTGAGGCAATAAGCATTCATTCAGTTTTCAACCACTTATTTCAACTCCTGGTATGCATGACACAGTTCGGCGGCTATGTGTTGAGGCGTAGTCAAACATTGAATTCGGTGCTGCTTGAATTTAGTGAGCTCAAGTCGAAAGAATGACTTCTAAGATCTTGCTGTGCCATTTATAAGTGACCGGGTTATAGCTGAACAATATTTTTAAAATGCGTATCGAAATGTCCATTACGACTATTACCATAGGTAAGAGGATCTAGGAATGATATTTCCATTCTCCATTCTCATTTTAAGTTTCTTAGACTACTAAAATGCTTGCTGCATGTCAAGCTTGAAAGCTTTAGCTTGTGACAATTTATTAAAAGTATGGAAAGATGATAAAACGATTTCGGCCAATATATTCAAACGCAGTTTGGACACGGTTAAAACTAAACAACATAATAAACTAAGCAATATGGTTAGTTAAATCCTTCGTCCCAATGTTTTAAGGTACCTGACTATATTACATAACTACAATGATTACGTAGATGCAAAACAACCTAACCGCAACAGGCAACTGAATTTCTGATTGGCTGGCTAAAATTAATTTGTTAATTTTTGTAATTGCTGTTAACCCATATCAGAAAATGTTCTTTTTTAAATTTAGTGTAACAAATTTGGAGAACATTTCTAGTTGCACGAGGTTCATCTCAAATTTTTCGAACCTTTTTTACTCAGCCAATATTACGACTGTATTTGTAGTATCGACTTTTATGTTAAAAGCGAAACGAAACACATGAAAGCAATGTCAACCTACTCTCTAATTCCGGTGGCTTGACTTCACTGCCCTGTTGGAGTGCCAGCTTGCAATCTTTCATCAGGATAGACCACTGGCCGGTGGTCATTTCTTTGTGACCTTCAACCAGTCTGACCTCCAAGTGCGCCGTCAGTGGTATGGCCATAGGATTGAAGTTGATCTTGTCTGTTCATTGTCATTGTTATTATAATTATTATCATCATCATTTTCAATAACTTAGTCATCATCGTTATCAAGGCAAAATTATCTACCAAATTGCAATTGTAATTCATTTACACAGCGCCATAAGCGCAGCGTAAGTGGCGCTTTCTGGTAACCATTTGCATAGCGTACCTTCCCAAGGGCGCATAATGCAATACAAGTACGACCGCAAAGACTTTACCATTGTCCAGCGGGTGCACCACAAGATACTGCTGGATTTCAACGCTGTTGAAGTTCATTGGGCCAAGGTCTTGTGATCTCAGAGATGCCTCATCTGAAACAAGGAGTTCTTCGAAGGGCATTGTAAATCTGATCTTTTGCGATTTGTCCATCTTGAATTGCTGCAGGTACTCCCAGACTAGCTCTCTCTTAACCACTATTAGAGGCATGAATCCATTATGTAATGCATATTATGTTATCTTATCATGAGATATTTTGTTGTGTTTTTTTTTAATTTGCAATTCGATTTTAATTGGTTTAATGTTATATATTTGATTTAATCAGTTTAAATATATTAAATACAAGTTCAATTAATACTATTAATTAATACTACTAATTCTTAATACTATTTATTAACACAAATTTTATTGAAACATACCACGTCCGAACATGTTAATTCTCTCCATTAATATTGGAAAAGTGTCAGGTATGCTGACCAGACCATGGTTCTTACTCTTCAAGATCAGCCTTCTCTGCTCTGTGACATGACTGACCAATAGCAACTGAGGATTGTGCTAATGAATATTAATGCTTGAATAAATGTTTATCTTATAAATTTGTTGTTAGTTGTTGTCGTATCTTGGTTGATCATAGATTCATGACAGACCGTCCAAACACATTTAATTGTACCTCATTTATGTAGCGCCATATACATATAACCAGAGACGTTTTTTGTTAACCATTTATGAAGCGCCAAGGGTGCTTGCGATATTGCAAACTGGGTTGCGAAAACGACACTTTGCCATTGTTACGAAGACAAAGTTAACTGGAGAACGATAACTGTACAATTACTGAAGTGAACAATGTGAATATAAACCAAGATGTCCGACTTGGATTTTGTGAAACGTTTTGCCAAAGGATAAGGTGTAACTGCCAATGGGTTATTTATGTGGGTATTGCTGGTGAATGCCGAGACAATTCTTGCAACTCAATATTTTGAATTAGTTCAAGTGTTAAGTAACACATCGGAAAGTAAGTAACGTTGAAATTTTGTCTAGTAATAGGAAAATCTAGCTATTGAGTAGCTGAATTATTTACTTTTTATAACTACGGATCTCGATTATTACATTCTTATAATACATTAATATAATTCTTATAATACAATAATAAGTTGATAACTTAATATTTAATCTGTTGATGTTGCTGCTGCTGTTGTATTAGTACTGACGCATTTTGTATTTCACAACATCGCCTTAGTTTAGAATTTTGTATTCGACGCTGAAAAAGGAGTAGGAAAGTTAAATTTGGGCAGGAAAGTTGCTTATACAACTGAAGACTCAAGTGCTTTTCTTCTCCATTGTATTCAACATCGTAGATACGTATAGCCGTGCACAGAGTTCCAAAAATTGATATGTGTGGCCGGGTTAAATATTAAGGTAGCTTCATTGCTATAAATTAAATGTTCGTCTTATCTTACAAAGCAACCTCATCAGTTGATTACCATGTCGTTAGAGTGCTTTTTTCATTTCATTTTTCTCTCACGTTAAGACGTGATTAAGACTTAATGCCGATCAAAAGGTACTTTGGTTAATCTTCTCTAAGTAATGAGTGAAACACTTTGTCTCTGGGAAGCGTCAGATTGCATAACAGTATTTGCATTGAGTGTTTGTATATCAGGAAAAGATCAACATTGCGAATTGCAAGAAATGATGAGAAAAACCACTTTGAGAATGGATTAGATGTTTAAATAGTTTTAACATATCGTTCAATCAATATTCAATATAAACTGATAAACGGTTTCTACTGCCCATCCCCGAAATCGTGAAGTTTGATTACGATTAGTTTTCTTTTGCCGAATTTATTAAGGTGAATCGTCTGATAACGAACTGTACGTAACTTTGGAAAATCCGAGTTTAGGAAGGACATTCTATGAAATAACGAAATATAAATCAAATGTTATTCATAAGAAATTAGATAATAATAAAGTTTGAGTTTTTAATAATTATTCAAGATAATAATGGTATCCCATGATGATACAAATGATGACAATATAATTTGATACAAATTGATTGCATTAAGAATTATGTAGCCGACGCTCTCGTAATACTTCAACTTGATAGTGGATTAGAGTTAATTTATTAATACATGCACCTAGGGGAGGTCAGGAATGACTAAATGCAATCTAAAAGTGGTTTTAAAAAGCCAAAAATTGACATTTATGAGCAGCCCCTTGGTCAAACAAAGTAATAATTAGTAAATCAGAGGTTGATGTGGGGCAATCGGTCACTTAAAAATCTTATAAATAAATGGGTGCCTTGAAATTTTAAACCAGTCGTCAGAGAAACGCCTTTTGTTTCCATTTCCCGCTACACGAAAAACAAAAAATAAAATTTGTCTCAAATCAGAAGCGAAGTATACCTTCTTTGCTGGAAGGGAGCGAAGAACGCCTCGGTAATCATGATCAATGGAGACGATTTGGGGGAATTGGTTGGAGAATCTTTGCACGAACTTGAGCAGAACCATTCTCTCCGAATTGAGTATAACCTTTTCGTGGCCTGTATCCCCAGCCATTCTTATTTTTGCTTTAGGGGCAAGGTTGACGAAAAGAGATGGAGCATTCGAAATACCGTGCTAGCCGATGCGAAAGTAGTCATGAAGTATCCTTAGAGAATCTATTTTACTTCTCCGATTATCTTTAATAAATTAATGTTACAAAATACTTAAATTTAAATTTTCTAGAAGTTTTCACAAAAACCAAATCCATTTTTGCGTTCTCTACATCAAAAGCACTTCTCTAACGGAAAATGCCTCAGTGTCTTTTGAGCCACCTTTGCAGTCTTCTACTGGTTCTATTTGAACAGCTAATGAATTCAATTTCATTCAGAGGTTTAGCTCGTTCGTGAAACTGCACTCGTTCACGAAATTGTGTTCTTTCTTTTGTTAGACTAGGTTTGAACTTATGTAGGATTCAAATTTAACGTATTTAATCTAGCCAGACATTATGCGAGCAGATTCATAAAGGTTAAACGTAGCTCTCGATTAGAATAGTTTTCTAACAAGAACGAAGAAATTGAAGCGATAACTTTCTTTTAAAACATAATTTACTCGGTACACTTATTACTTCCATTTACTTACAATACAAAGCACACTTATGGTATACAGAATTTTCTTTTTTTTATTCACTATCTCGGTCAACAATGACAACGAAAAATAGCATCGGGCCCATTTCAGGAGTTCCCACTTGGCTTGAGAACAGACGTTACTCTATGCGATAAATAAATCTGCCATGACTAACATTAAAAGTACTAGATAGATTTCCCCCCGCACCAACGGTCTTCTGCTCTTAATGCTTGAGCACTGCAATAATTACTGATTCTTAAAAAATCCTATAATGGAACGCTTCTCGATTTTCAGGAGCTACATGTGTAAACGCCTTCAGATATGCAGAGACATTTCAGTAGTCAGGCGAAATGCAATGAATAACTAAAATACCACAAAAAATAAAAATACGTACGAAAACATTCGAAAGTCAAAATATGCTGTGCACGAATACCGTTCGTGCTCGTTAGTGTTCATTCTCTCGTCTCAAGATTCACCAAGAACAAGGACGCAATAGAGCTAAAACATTCATTTTACTTCACTTTTAGTAGAAGCTCCCGCTAAAAGAATGCCACTTGCTACGACCGTCTAGTTGTATTAGCGGACAATGCTGAATATCAGTTTTGTGACTGTTGCGAATGAAGAAATCCACGCAATCTAAAAGTGCTTTAGTGAAAAAAATTATCTGACCAACAAGATTAAACTTGCTCATCACAAAATTAACAAAGAAATTATTACTAATCAAACCATCTGTTTGTTTAACAAAAACGTGACTCAATAAAGAGGCATTTTCCCTCGTTGTTCGAAGAGCTGACAAATTACAATCAATCTTCCGCATCGATCGTCAGTGAAGCAGACTTTTGGAGCAAAATTGTTCAAACAACATGTGGTAATACAAAAACAAAAAAAAAACAGTTACTGCTGTCAATTTAAAACCGAAAACTGTTTAAATAGCTGTTCAAAGAATTCTCACACGATTCACATAATTGTAGATGTAATGATAATATCAATGAATGAATTTTTAATTCGTTTTCCTCGTAGTAGGCCTCGGAGGACTTGAATCACCGGTTCAGTCGATCTTGGGCTTTCCATTAAGTTTGTCTGCATAGTAAAGGTAGGTAAGTTGAAGTACATGCTTGTACATGCTCATAGTGGTGCTGCAAGTAGGGACAAAAATGGCAACCTAAATAAGATTTTTGGGAAAATTTAGAAGGTGCACAAATCGCCAAGCATTCATTACAAATAATATCAAAGCAAAAGATATGACAACATTCCCAGCCCCCAAAAGAAATACTCAAATGCATATTGCCACAAAAAAGTAGAAAGGCAATAAAATCTAGAACACTTAATATGCAATACTATATTGCAATGTTGAGTATATCAATCAAAAAAAAAAAGTTGCCAACTCTTACAACTAATTTAGAAATTATTCTATAAATCAAATTACACAAAATAATATCTTATTAATTAATAAATACCTCAGCATGATTCATCGCTTCATTAGCAGAAATCTTCCCCTTTTGGTCCAACGAAGTTGATATTGCATAGTTATAATTCTGCAGCTGTGCATTTAATCATTGATGTCGTAATTGTGAATATGTTTATAATTGTAAATATCGCAAATAGCCAGATGCCGAAACCAAGGCAAAGTAAAGGGCCCCGATGTTTCAGTTCCAGCCACCAAGAAGTTCAAAGAGTCTAACGGGGACATAAAGGACCCGTTCGCTTTCCACGATCCTATGGATTTCAGGAATACAAGGTAGGGTCATGATGTAGTAATTACGAATATGTTTATAATTGTAAATATCACAAACAACCAGATGCCGAAACCAAGGCAAAGTGAAGGGCCCCGATGTTTCAGTTCCAGCCACCAAGAAGTTCAAAGAGTCTAACGGGGACATAAAGGACCCGTTCGCTTTTCACGATCCAATGGATTTCAGGAATACAAGGTAGGATCATGATGTAGTAATTACGAATATGTTTATAATTGTAAATATCACAAACAACCAGATGCCGAAACCAAGGCAAAGTGAAGGGCCCTGATGTTTCAGTTCCAGCCACCAAGAAGCTCAAAGAGTCTGACGGAGACATAATGGACCCATCCACCAAGAAGCTCAAAGAGTTAACGGGGACACAACGGACCCATTCCTTTTCCATGATCCTATGGATTTCAGTAACAGATTACCCTAACTTCTGAAACATCACTCACAACGATAGTAACTAATGCCGTTGCAACAGGGGTCATTTCAATAATTTTCAGCTGGGCCAGGTCTTCATGGAGAAGATTAAGAGGTGTCCAGAAGGCCCCCATAGTGGAGGTGAGCAAATTGTTTAAGATTTGAAGGCCTGTTGCTTAGGTAGCAGTACATGAGTGTCTGCTGCAAAATCATCTTATGTTACACCAATAAATTATGAACGAACTGCTTGCAAGGTAATTGACTAAACTGTGGGATCAACACTCAGAAATGAGTAATTAAATAAATTTTTAGATAACTACTGGCATTGCAGAATTGTAATCCCGACATTTCTAAAAACCAGACCCTTCCGAGTCACTGTAGATTTGCCTTCTATGTAAATCATTTTTCACAGAAGCGAACGGATTTAACAGAGGTCGAACGGAAGTTTTGGCTAGGCTACATGTGCAGCAGGGATGAAGTCCCAATGGAGAAGAGACTACATACTTATGATACTTTGGTAAGCTGATTGTAGATAATTGGCATTACAGAATTGTGTTGATAATTGTCCCAAGAACCATACCCCCTGCTTGAGTCACTAGATTTTCCTCCTATGCTACAAATCATCTACAGGTATCACGATGATGTGGCCTTAAACCATAGCTTCTGGACAGGGTACGCATGTGCCATGAAGATCTGGATGCGAAAGAAACTCCTTATGACGTTTTTGTAAGTTGTGAAGTTTTAAAGCTGATAAACTGTAGGGATTTTTAACTAATATGATTCCCTGCACAGATGGGTTTCTACAAAAGAATCATCATCTAAGCAGCTTCCTCCTTATGACGTTTTTGTAAGTTGTGAAGTTTTAAAGCTGATAAACTGTAGGGATTTTTAACTGATATGATTCCCTGCACAGATGGGTTTCTACAAAAGAATCATCATCTAAGCAGCTTCCAACATTGCTTCATTGCATTTTTGCTTAGTTTGGTGCTTCGTTCTGATTCTATGACCTGTTTGCTTATTGTAAATCAAAAAATTAAGATGTTGGGATTACGATCAGGTAAGGAATCACTGATGAGCATTTTGGTATTGGGCCATGAATCGGAGAGTGCTTACATTGTTCATTAAAAAGCTCATTACTCATTAACTCATTAAAAAGTAGGTCACCTGGGCAGGTCAACAATTCGATGCTAATAGTGGCTTGGTAAAGTATGATTTGACTGCCTTTTCCTAACATGGTGACACTGTTTCATTAGACAGATTCATACCTGCAATACTATCCCAGCCTGCAGAAATACGGAACATGTTTTGAACAGTGCAGAATGTGGCAGTATTTTTCAATGATTCTCCAAAACGAATGGCATTTCTACAAGATGCTATTAAAGAGAATACACCAGATTGCAATAGGACAAAAATGAGACAACACTGCCAGACAAGATGGATAGAGCAAGGTGATGCACTTGTAGTTTTTATATAAATATATGATGCTGTAATACAGGCTCTAGAAAAGATTTTAATTTCATGTGATGGCAAGACTGGATCAAGTGCAACTGCTAGGAGTTCCTAGCAACTGTGAGTAAATATTCATTTCTTGCAGCCGTGATGAGTGCCGAGTTTGTACTTTATTACACCAAGCCACTCAGTTTGATGCTGCAATAGAGGATTAGATTTATGCCAAGCAATGCATGAAGTTAAAACAACTCAAGCCACATTGAATGACATTCGAGTCAATGTAGATAAACGGTTTAAAGAAATTTATTATAACATTGTGAAAATAGCAAGCATCTCAGGCCACCTGTTCCAAGAAAATGTGGAAGGCAAACCATGAGGACCAACATATCAACCAACGATCCAGTTGTTTATTACCGACAATCTTCATACCATTTCTTGGTAATATGATCCAGGGACATGAAGAGCGCTTTAGCCCAAGACACAGCGACATTGCATTTGCCTCTAAGTTGGTGCCATCTGTTATGTTGAAAAATCATGAAGCATTGTCTAGTGATCAGCTGAGGAGGATTGCAGACACTTTCCAGACTTGCCATCGACACGTGGCTTACTATCAGTATGAGCGATGGTGGGTAAAATGGCATGTCGATAAAGATGTTTATCTTTATAACAATATCAAATTTTGTAGATTCTCTACAACTTGGGCAGACAAAGATTTATACCCAAATGTTAGAATGATTTTATTCAGTTTGGCTATCAGACCATCCACAACATCTAGCAATTAAAGTTTTTCGACTCTCAAAAGGTTAACAACTTATCTTCGATCTACGATGACAGCTGACAGACTAAATGGGCTATCTCTTATGAAAATAAATCAAGATATTGAAATACCAGCAGAGAAATACCAACAAAGAGTTGACAATTTTGGTAGATTAGGTCCACATCGTCTTGCCTTTTTATAAAACTTTTTTGAATAAATTTGAATTTTTTAAAATAATTTTTTAAAGGTTCAAAAGTACAACAATAAGCAAAATGGCTATAAAATATCTGCCGGCTTATATTTGCATCAGCAAGCAATATTAAGGGGTGACCCTAAGGTGTCTAGGTTCATGTGTGCGGCCCCCCTGCCAAAATGTTCTAGATCCGCCCCTGCCAACAATATCAAGTAACAACTCGATAACAATTATCTGTCGATTACCGCTTTTTAAAACCATTTGTACAGCACTCTTTCTCGAGGGCACTTGTGGCAGGATTTCAAATGTGACTGTTGCCACCATTCTCAGGAATGCAAACCTCTGAGCTAACGTGCATGCTGAAACAATTTGGTGCCAACCATCAAAGATGTTCAAATTTAATTTGACAGGTGAACCAAATAAACCTCTAAAATGGTCATTTTCTGCCAATGATGGTCCAATATTAACATTAAAAATCGATGCAGGAGCAGATGTTAACGTTATCAGCTATCATGACCTAAGAATTATTCCTAATACTAATATGAGAAAATCAAAGGTTTGCTCAAAACCATATTGAAATAAGAATTTCAATTGTCATTTTCCCCCATCATTGTCAGCATTTGTTACTTTAAGACTGTAAGTCAGTTTCTGTAGTTAATATTGCCATAGTAGTAGGGTTGTTATTCAGTAGTAGAGTCATGTCAAGTGAAGAAAACATAAATGCTGCAAAAAAACTCCTTGAAATCACCATAAGAATGAAGAAGCTGCATATTGAAGCAAATAGTTGTGATGTTGCAGTGTGGAATCAGCCAATTTAACCCAGTCATCATCGGTGGATGATGAAATTGAGAATGATTTCGACAGACCTCTCAACAAGCTTGAAAGGTCTAGCCCAAAAAGACCCAGGTATGATGCCAAAGAGTTCACATGGAAAAACTTCCAAATTCAACTGTAGAGATTGAGATATATGATTGATCATGCAAAACACCTGTGACTGAACTTATCTCAGAATCCCCAGAATTTTTACCCTGTTCCGGCTTGATACTGCCCGACAAGAAGATTCAATATGCAGGGTAATCCAGAACTCCATAAATCTGGATTTCAGAAGACAGGTCACTGAAGTCAGAAGATGAGTAAATGATATTTTAAGAATATTAGCATTAACTTTTATTATTCACAGTGAAAAAAAAGTATATTATAGAATGCAAATGGATCTGTGATCTCATTCATTTCTGTGATATCAACAGAGGAATCAGTATCAATAGTAGACTGAGAAATGTCATTTAATAAACCCTGGCTATTTGTATCCAAAAAGGACATATCGAAGCATATATCCAGGAAGTAATTATAGTAACTCACATCTTTTTGTTTTTGATGCTGCCATCCAACAGGCCATTTTGACTTGTGTTGTCCATGAGGATTGCTAAAATATTGTTGAATATGATAATGATTCTTTTATTTTGCATATACATGATCAATAACTGCTTCTGCTTCCATGGTGGTCACTAGACATTGGTGATGGAAATTGCATCAAGAATTTTCAAATGAGTCAAGAAAACATGGAGCAGATCGAAACATGTCTAGTGTGGTGTCGAGGCAAGATGCGAAAGCTAAAGGAATATTAATTGATAAACATCTCTGCTTGATTCGTTGCTTCAGTGGCGCATTACTTTCTTTTTTCCAACTTGCCTCCAGGTGTTGGCAGAGATGCCATTGTTTTGTTAATCTGCAGTTTGACGCAGCTTAAAACATGCACCGATTGTTTAAAGTCAGAAATGTTTCCAAGTGGCGAGATAGTATCGTGTGGTAATGATTAGGAATATGTTTATCGTGACTCGCAAATATCTTATTACAGTTAGGTGCAGCAAAGTCTCTTTTGGGAAACAACTGCTGGCTCCAATGGGTCAAGAAAACATGGAGTACAGGATGGAGAAGGTGAGCAGATGGTATTGTTTTTTAAAGATTTGATGACTTTCAAATATTTCTTGCTTGCTATGTATATGCAAAATAAAAGAATCATTATCATATAAAAATCTTTCACAGTCCTCACAGGAACAAATGGATCTAGAGAGTTATTAGTTTTTGGAAAGGTTATGAATGTGGCATCAAGTCATTTAACCTGTCCGTAGGAGAAAAAGTTGCAAATGTCGTAGCAAGTTGAAAATATGATCAGATTTTATTTTTGTTAATGTAATGCCCTGTTCAGGCTGGATACTACCAAACAAGAAGATTCAATACACTGGGTAATTCCAATAAAACTCCATAAATATGGAATTCAGAAGACAGGTTACTAAGAAGTCAGAAGGTATGTGACTAACATTTCCCGAATCTTGTTTACATTCTTAGATTATGAAAATCAGTCAGAATTAATCATTCAAATAATCAAACCTTGACGGTGATCTCGCTTGGCTTGAAAAGCTTGCTGACCTCTGCAATGGGGCTGACATATTCTTGGCCATCAACATTCATTAAAACAGCTATATTCCTGGGCAGGTCATCATTATTTGATGCTAATAATGGCTTGGAAAAGTTTGACTTGACTGCCTTTTTCCTGGTTTTGGTGTTGAACTGTTCCTGACCTCCAAGCTTTGCCTCAAATCTGCTTTGTCTTTTCTAACTGCAGAGCATTCAGAATTGGTTGCATTGGTGCTAGAAGAGAGTTGATCATCTGACTCAGTGACAGTTTCAAAAACAGATGCATGATAGACATCTTACTCACTAAGTATTATCAGCTTTCTTGGTCAACATCCACAAAGTTTGAGAGTTTTTAGGAACTGTCTTTTGACCATTTTCCTCTCTGCAGCCTGCTAAGGTCAGGACTTGCACAACAATGTTGACTGTCAAATCTTTAGGTAAGAAGCTGTCTATGTCCACATCTAATCTGGCAAATTTATGATCTAAATGTTAATTGTTATTGAGTCTCTCAGTTCATTGCCGGCTATTTTTAATCATTTTAAAACCTTGGGTCAGGTAATTTATCACTTGATTTATTGTTTATTTACTTGGACTAATTTTGTTTGATCAAGTGCTGTTTTTATATTTTATCTCCCATCATCGACGTCAGCAATCATTTTTAAGGTATTTGTTAGGCCCTTCTTAGTAAAATCACGTTTTGCTTATGCTGAAAAATAATACTCTCCATAGGTAATGCACTTCAGGAAAACAAATGATTCCACCTAGCTGTACGTTCATAGTGCAACTTTCAGCAAATAATTTTTAGGTTGTCATCACATTGAGGAGAATAAATAGGTTTCAAAAACATTCTCCATTGATTTCTCAATAGATTAACCATTTGATAGCAATTTTATAAGTATTGACCTAGATAATTAAGTTATTGATCATTAAATCTTATTTAGGAATAACAAGGTTAAGATTGCAACCTCTTTTCACAGGCTAACCCCTGCTCCCCATAGATGCTGCTTCGAAATGGCCCTCAGCCGAATGTATGGACCAACTGCTGTAGTTCCCACCTCCACTGCTATGGCTGGCTGAGGATGAAGATTGCTGGCTAGATTCATCATGACCAATCAAAGACAAAACAATCGAACTAAGGAATTTAAATTACCTAATTACAGTACTGACAATGTACACCAACACCAGCTCCTATCCTGACCTCTGTAATCATACCCCTCCAGGTACCCAGTGAACATACCGGATAGCTTCACTCCGGTGTGAACATGATGCAATTGAACATGATGCAATTGTTCATCACTTTACTGCAACCTCCTCCTACCATCTCTGCACCGTTTAACTGAAGCTCTTCGATCCGATTGTTGTTTATTAAAGTCCGTTACATAACTGGATTATTAGAACAGTGCACCCGCAACCGGATCCCAAACCTTGTTCTCTTCGGAAGGACCGTCTCGATGTCATTATGTAACAATGTATCAGTAATTATTTTAGTTTATAATTTTTTTAATTTATAATTATTAAATCGGTGTTTAATTTTATTAACATCTGCTTATACGTTTTTAATTAATTATTATGTCAATTAATTAATAATTATTATTATTTTATTTAAATTAGACATTAAATTATATTTATTAATTTTAAATTAAAAAATTATAATCTAAAATAATTACTGCTGCTTTGGCTCGATTTAAGAATATGAAAACACGGTTGCAGAAATAAAGTTATAATTAAATTACACGGCAATGTTTTAAAAAGTGAGAAAGTACATTTAAAGGAAAATTATTCTTGACTGCAATGGTGTGATTTTATTCAATTTTTGATTTGATTGAAGGTCTTCTGAGAAGACCGGATGATCATGTTTAAATAGGCTTTACTGGTGTTAATTAAGTCGTCTGCTGGTCCAGCGGCAACTGGCTTTCTTCGTCTGCTGTTTATTGCAGTAGTAGGTCCTTGGCTTTTTTAAACTCAGGTTTGCTGCAATTCTGAGGCGTATATATTATTACTTTTATATATTATGGTAAAGAAAAACGCGCTTAAAAAGGCAAATAAAATTCCGTATGAAATTCGGCCAGGTTTGAATGAAAAGTGATTTAGAAATTTCTTCGGATTAAGCAGCATATTGTGTTTAAAGAAATGTTTTACGCTTCCTACCTTGCCAACAAAAAGAATCCATTAAGATTGATATGGATCGCCGCTCATTGGGAGAAAAAGGTTTCCAAGAATCAAGTTTTTCAAACAGACATCAAAACCATTGTTAACGAAATTTGCCGTAACAAAGTAAGCAGGGTTATCTGTCCATTGACGAATGTTATTAGTTCACCGTTTAGGAGTTATTGTGTGACACAACGTTAAATTTGCAGGTTGCAATAAGTCTTAAAATTTCGGGTCATTTAATGTATGGAGTGGTGAGAATATTCTCAAGAAAAGTGAAATATCTTTTGACGGAATGCAATGAAGCTCTTTCTGCCATCAGGTTTGGCCTCATGCCAAAGGATTCCATTGATTTAGTTTCCTCTGTTGGCAAGAAAGAGACTGTGACAATGGAGCAGACCTTTGGATTACTTGAAGAGGAATTCAATATTGATTTCCTGTAGGTGACATTTTATGTTTGTTATTTTATGTTTGTTTATCTTTGATGCATTGGTTATAGGAATTCACTTCAATTTTTAGCTCTGGTAGTAATATCAGTTGATTTATTATTCTTGAACTAATGAGGTTATAATATCACCTTGAATTATTTAGAATAATTTTCAATAACTCTCTTTATCAAATGTTATGTATCTTTATCAGAGAACAAAACTCAAATCCTAGCTTCTTCTTTTTAATTCAATTGGATTACTTTATACTGTTAATGAAAACCAGTAAATTAATTGCTATTTTTTTTTTTAAATTCATTTGTTTAATTAATTGTTAAAAATCTATGACATGTGCATTTGTTTTTGTGACTTACATGAAGCACTGGAATGAGCATAGCATTCAACTTGGATCTGACAGCTCATCAATGCAGGAGGGAGGACATCACTTTGAAGGAGCCAAATTGCCCCATGATCAGTTCATTCATGGTTGAAGGTGATGAGTCATTTATTTAAGATATTCTTTTATTTGAACAGCTAATTGATGCCAATGTTTATCTGATTTTTTGAGATATAAATGATACAAATTGTAATGGAACTACTATTGAAACATGTCAAGTTTTAATTTTATGTAAATTTTGTATTTTAAACAAAGAATCTGTTTTTGTTGATCTTCCAAAGTTTTCCAGATAATTTTGGTTTTGGAGATATGGGTGAGCTTCTCGAGGATCTTCAAACTTTGCCTCTCATTATGGAGGGTGAATTAATACATTCCCATTTAATTTGCTTTCAAATTTAGATGTTTTGGGTTAGCATTACATTTTTTTTTTAACTATTAACATTTGTAAAGTCTTTAGTTGAGAATATTAGAGATTAGAGAGTATTTAGAGATGTTTTTATGCAACATTGAGTTATTGGAACTGTTGCTAATTTCAGAATCAACTTTCCATCAGGCTTTGCATGAATCCTCCAACAAGATCACAGCTAACCCTGTGGAAAACACTTATGTGCCTGACATGCAGCTTGACGGTTTGCTTGTCAATTCTTTAATTGAAGCTTTCGTTTTTTCCACGATGATAGTAATGATGCATTACCTTTTATGATGTTTAATAGATAGGTACTCGAGTAAGCTTTTTTGCAGTATTGATCACTTATTTGAATTTAGCTCAAGGCAAGGCAGCGCTTACTTTGTTCTAGAGAATTCAGTTTATTCTTGTATTAGCTTAGTTTTTCACAACTCCTTTCCACACTAACACTCAGCTAAGCCTTTCTTAAGAATTCATATAATTAACTGTATTATAATATTGATATTTTGCTGCAGAAGTATTAAATCAAACAAAGACGTCCAAGAGGAAATCTCAAGAAGCTAACAATGAAAATGATATTGGAAAAGGAAAAAGGGTGAAGATCTCAGACAATGTTGAGGTCATTGGCACAGAATTTGGGCAGCCTGAGGATCTGTTAGAAGATAGAGGTTGTTGCTCTGCTCCAGGAATTAATGGTTACATATTATTGATGGCTGTTGTTACTAATACTAGCGTAGTTGTCCATATATATTTTCAGCACTGAGACAATTATTGCATGATTTTCAATGTGTTTTGTTATGATGATAGTAATAACATTAAATTAATTTTCAATTGATATAAACAAAGGTTTGGATCTCTTGTTGGCAAAGAACATTACCATCAATCCGGGTGAGACTTTCTCCACTCAACATTGTCATCTGCGTGGTCCAGATTTTTCACTGATTGTTGTAATAAGCTTACGCATTATATTTCTGGAACTCTGTTTAAGACTTTGAGGTATTAAATCTGCGCGATATACTTCTGTTTAGCATTAGATGTCGGGTTTGTTTGAAGATAATGTTTTTGGCTTTTAATGCTCAGGTGGAATCACTGAATTCAGTGATTTCTTTTGTTAGTTTGATCAATTTTAAAAGATTGTTTGAATATTAATGAATTTAGTAATAGATAATTAAGTTAATATGCCTTCAAGATGAAGCAATAAAGTCAAAAAAGAAGAGAAAGCTCATCATTGACCCAACCATGGTCATCTCCAAAGCAGCTATGAAGCGGCACCTGAGTGATACGACCATCACTCTGTTGGCAGGCATTGAATTGGCTCCTCCCACCAAAAAGATCATGATGATTTCTGAGAGCAGTCGAATACCTCAAATTCTTCGGCATCCTTCTCAGCATTTCATTCATCCAATCCTAACCCAGGTGTCATCATTACATCTCTGAGCATTTCAAGTGCTGGTGTTTAATCCCAAGAACAATGCTAAAAATACTTAATGCCACTTAATATTGAAGATGTTAGAAAGAAATATGGTCATCACACCTAAAGATGACCGCGACATACCTGACATTGAAATTGTCAGGAGAGATGTGCAGAATGGAAAGGAAGGGAATATATCAGTGTTAAACATCTCCATTGAAAATGATGAACTACAAAATGTTGCTCTGATGAATAATCTTCCTGTGCTGGATGATGGTATGAGCATTGCATAAAACATACTGATATTCTGAATGAGAAAATGAGTTATTGTCGTTGTTGGTACAGCTGTACAGGATTCAAATGGTCTCGTACTCAACCAACCGGAACAGATTACTGATGGGCCATGGAACGACCAGTCAGATTTGGTCTGTCAAGAATATTATGAATGAATATTAGTTCCTTGTCACAACATAACTAATATTTTGTTTGAAATTATTTGCAATGTAAAGCAAAAAAAATAAAAGCATTCATTCTAACTCTTCAAATCTCTCGATATTTACCTTCGAATTCTTCATGAACCATAAAGACATTTTGATATGTAACCTTTGTTATTGATTTTAAAAATTGAATTAATTGATATACAACTTCTTTCTTAAAGACATCAAAAGAAGTGAGTAAGGAAAGAAAGGGAAAGAAGCGATCAAACAATTCTAATGTGAATGTTGACCTCATTGGGTCAAAAGAAAACATACCTGAATTGCCTGAAATGCCACCTGAGCTCTTCGCATCACCTAAACCACACTGCTGCAGGTTCAATGTATTTGACCCTTTCTCACCTCTTGAAAACACTATCAGAGTCCGTGATGTTATCTCCATGCCCATAAAGGTCTCTACAATTACCACTCAAATTTC